>SJYC01077440.1:0-22077 GCA_006408675.1 Madoqua kirkii | reverse complement strand
CCCCCCCCCCCCCCCCCCCCCCGCCCCGCTCCCGCACCCAAAAGCAACTACCCTGAGGGCCAGGCCCTTCTCAGTAAACACCTCTCCTCACACAGCCGGTGTCGGGAGGGTGAAAATGTCGGGAGGGTTAAGGAATAAGCAGTTGGATGTGTGGTACTTACTAACAGGAGGAGAAATGTAGGGCATCGAAGAAAATGCCATGTGAAGGCTCTCACACCAGAACTACCACCCCAGTTCCAATTCCTACAGAGATTTTCGCTGTGCTAGACGGTTTCCTTTTCTGATAAAAGGGAAAATGGCATAGGTTACCCATTATGAGATGCTTACCGTTTAGTAGACTCTTGAAGTCCTCAAGGAGAGAGGATTTTAAAAGCTAGAAAGTTGGCAGTGACTCCAGGACTGCAAGAGGGCCCGCCCAGCGCCGCTAAATCACACCTGGTATTGCCAACCCCACCTGCCTGTATGACCCAGTGCGCCAGCCATTGGGTGTATCTCAGACTTTACAAGTCATGACTCAACCCGCGTGCACTGGGACAAGTGAATTGTCAGCGCTATCTTAAGGTCCCTTCTATAAATCAAGTCATTCTAGAAGAGTTTGAGGCATTGGAAAACACTAATCAACCAAGGTAAGCGAGAGTTTTTAAATGACTCATTCCGTAAACAAACTATTCTTTTTAGTGCTGCATATTCCTATGGGAAGGTTACTGAAGTAACATAGAAAAGGCCAGTGATTCATTTGTCATACTGGAGAACGATAACTTTTGATATAATATTTTTTGTGTGAAATCCCAAAAAGATCACACCCCCAAACCTCTCAGCTATAAAAGTAGTTTCCCCAAATAAAACCAAAGAAGTGTATAGAATCCAAATGTCCACACTTTAATAAAAGCCTTTATGTACAGTAGAGGAATTTTTCAGCACTCAGTTCAGTTCAGTCACTCAGTTGTGTCCCACTCTTTGCGACCCCATGAATCGCAGCACGCCAGGCCTCCCTGTTCATCACCATCTCTCGGAGTTCACTCAGACTCAACGTCCATTGAGTCCGTGATGCTATCCAGCCATCTCATCCTCTGCTGTCCCCTTCTCCTCCTGCCCCGAATCCCTCCCAGCATCAGTCTTTTCCAGTGAGTCAACTCTTCACATGAGGTGGCCAAAGTACTGGAGTTTCAGCTTCAGCATCATTTCTTCTAAAGAAATCCCAGGGCTGTTCTCCTTCAGAATGAACTGGTTGGATCTCCTTGCAGTCCAAGGGACTCTCAAGAGTCTTCTCCAACACCACAGTTCAAAAGCATCAATTCTTCCGTGCTCAGCTTTCTTCACAGTCCAACTCTCACATCCATACATGACCACAGGAAAAGCCATAGCCTTGACTAGATGGACCTTAGTTGGCAAAGTAATGTCTCTGCTTTTGAATATGCTATCTAGGTTCGTCATAACTTTTCTTCCAAGGAGTAAGCATCTTTTAATTTCATGGCTACAGTCACCTCTGCAGTGATTTTGGAGCCCCCCAAAATAAAGTCTGACACTGTTTCCAGTGCACTAGGTAAGCAGTATTTATCCATCAGCGTCAACACCAAAATAAAATACTACCAAAAAATTTGAGCCCCATAGCGTTGCTTAGCTGCTGCTGCTGCTGCTGCTGCTAAGTTGCTTGAGTCGTGTCCGACTCTGTGTGACCCCATAGATGGAAGCCCGCCAGGCTCCCTCATCCCTGGGATTCTCCAGGCAAGAACACTGGAGTGGGTTGCCATTTCCTTCTCCAATGCGTGAAAGTGAAAAGTGAAAGGGAAGTCACTCAGTCGTGTCTGACTCTTAGCGACCCCATGGACTGCAGCCCAGCAGGCTCTGCCGTCCATTGGATTTTCCAGGCAAGAGCACTGGAGTTGGGTGCCATTGTCTTCTCCGTTGCTTAGCTGAAAGGTAATAAAGTTGAAGAGTGGTGAAGAGTCTTTAATTATGGAGGTTTTATTGTAAGAAGGATGATCAGTTATTTTCTACCTACCAAAAGATTAAGGGTGAAGAAGTGAGTTTTAATTGCAGCAGGAGTTTTTGGTAAAATCTAAGAATGACATCTTGGTTTATGAGTGATTATATATTAAGATATAGTCTCAAAGGATGCTGTACACTTGCTGCCTCAAGAAATCTCTAAAAAGCAATTGCCTGTCTTCAGTGGTTAAATCGTATCAGTTCAGAGGCTGGCTCTTAGAGAAGTAAAACTCTAGAAGCTGTATTCCCAAATATTATTTCAAATCAGTTCAGTTCATTTCAGTCACTCAGTTGTGTCCGACTCTTGCAGACCCCATGGACTGCAGCACGCAGCCTTCCCTGTCCATTACCAACTCCCAGAGTTTACTCAAACTCATGTCCATTGAGTTGGTGATGCCATCCAACCCCTCATCCTCTGTCATCCCCTTCTCCTCCCACCTTCAGTCTTTACCAGACATCAGGGTCTTCTCAAATGAGTCAGTTCTTCGCATCAGGTCGCCAAAGTATTAGAGTTTCAGCTTCAGCATCAGTCGTTCCAATGAACACCCAGGACTGATTTCCTTTAGGATGAACTGGTTGGATCTCCTTGCAGTCCAAGGGACTCTCAAGAGTCTTCTCCAACACTATAGTTCAAAACCATCAATTCTGTGCTCAGCTTTCTTTATAGTCCAACTCACATCCATATGTGACTACTGGAAAAACCATAGCCTTGACTAGACAAACCTTTGTTGGCAAAGTAATGTCTCTGCTTTTTAATATGCTGTCTAGATTGTTCTGACTTTTCTTCCAAGGAACAAGCATCTTTTAATTTCATGGCTGCAGTCACCATCTGCAGTGATTTTGGAGCCCCCCGAAATAAAGTCAGCCACTGTTTCTGCTGTTTCCCCATCTATTTGCCATGAAGTGATGGGACCAGATGCAATGATCTTAGTTTTCTGAGTGTTGAGCTAAGCCAACTTTTTCACTCTCCTCTTTCACTTTCATCAAGAGGCTCTTTAGTTCTTCACTTTCTGCCATAAGCATGGTGTCATCTGCATATCTGAAGTTATTGATATTTCTTCTGGCTGTCTTGATTCCACCTTGTGCTTCATTTAGCTCAGCGTTTCTCATGATGTACTCTGCATATGAGTTAAATAAGCAGGATGACAGTATACAGCCTTGATGTACTCCTTTGCCAATTTGAAACCAGTCTGTTGTTCCATGTCCAGTTCTAACTGTTGCTTCCTGACCTGCATGCAGATTTCTCAAGAGGCAGGTCAGGTGGTCTGGTATTCCCATCTCTCAGAATTTTCCAGTTTATTGTGATCCACACAGTCAAAGGCTTTGGTATAGTCAATAAAGCAGAAGTAGATATTTTTCTGAAACTCTGTTGCTTTTTCAGGGATCCAAAAGATATTGGGAATTGATTTCTGGTTTCTCTGCCTTTTCTAAAATCAGCTTGAACATCTGGAAGTTCACAGTTCACATATTGTTGAAGCCTGACTTGGAGAATTTTGAGCATTACTTTGCTAGCATGTGAGATGAGTGCAGTTGTGCAGTAGTTTGAATATTCTTTGGCATTGCCTTTCTTTGGGATTGGAATGAAAACTGACGTTTTCCAGTCCTGTGGCCACTGCTGAGTTCCAAATTTATTGGCATCTTGAGTGCAGCACTTTCACAGCATCATCTTTTAGGATTTGAAATAGCTCAACTGGAATTCCATAGTGCCCTGTAAAATGGAATTTCTGTATACAGTGCTTTAAGTTTAAATTCTGAATACCCAAACATTTTGTAAAAGAGCCTCTTACTCCCTCAGAACCTCTAGAAACAATCTCACTTGGCAGACCAGATGGGATTAAGGGGAAAATATGGCCGTGGAAAAGTTTCAGGTCTTCTTAGAAAGCTATTGTCTATTTCTGAAATATATTTACATATTTTAATGACTAAAAAGTCATTTTGTGTGTGTATGCATGGGCTTTTTTTTCTTAGTACACTACTGTGGAATTTTCATTTAGGGTCTATGACACTGATAATCTGTAAAATTAGATATTTGTAATGTAAATGGATAGATTTACAGATGAAAGTTTTGAAGAAAATTAGGTGTATGTGTGGGGAGCAGGGGCAGAATCTAAAGGAAGAAGTAAATGGTGACCTGAGAAGGAGTGTGTGTACATACAGGGATGAGTTGAAATGAGATTAACTATAAATTACAAAGAATGCTGGAAGCTGATTTTTCATTGGTACTATATACTACCGTCCAAGGATGATATAAATTCTGCTTATAATTTTCTCATTCTTTCTTCTACTTCTGAGTAGAAACTTGAGAAAATTCAGTTTAATTTACCCAATTCTATGTTCTGGGATATATAATAATCTTGTTGTATCTTTTTCTTTAGACAGGAACATTCTATCAACACAAGGAAATAATGGCTGCTGCCTTATTTCTAAGCATCCGTTTTTGGTGCCTATTTAGATTTAATGCTTGACATAGTATCTGGTACATAGCAAGGACTCAATAAATTTATTCTTTGTGACCAGTCTAGTGCCAGTAAATCTCTTCAACTTGCAGTGTTGTATCCTAGTCTCTACCTTTTGAGAGCTGTAAATAAGATTACATTTTAAACTTAAATTTAGAGGTAAAGAATTTTTAAGTTTCAGTTATTTCCACCAAGAATGTGAACTTGGGCAACGTAAAAGAGTAACAGCAGAAAATGCGCCATCCTGATGACTTGACAGTAAGCTTTTCTAACCTCCCACCATAAGCATTATCTAATGTGGGGTGGTTTAGAAATTGCCAAAGTATGAAATTAGTGTACAGATCAGCAATGTGTGTGGTCTTTTAATTCTTTTCCTGTCTCTCTTGACCCCATTCCCCACACACAAGAAAATAAAGCAGTGGAGTTTTGGAGAACATGTCAAAGACATAAAAATTTCTATGTCTTGCCCAAAGTTTAGCCAAGAGATCAAGCAACAGTTATACACTAAATTATTGCCCACGCTCAACATTGGCACCCATCCATACTCATCTGAATCCTAGGCCACCCACTGAAAGAAGAAAAAGGAGACTACTATTAATTAGCAAGAAGTTGCCAGTTATTGACCTAACAGTAGGGCATTTTACTTGAGTCAAAAGGTGATCAAACAGGGTTAACTGGAAAATGATATCAAGTAATATCTGTGAAACAGACTACTAGAGGAAATGAATGATGTTTCCAAATACTTGAGGAAGAGAAAGACTTCATTCTTTCCTGTTGCCAACACCCTGTTGTTAATGAGTCAGGAAGTTTTTTGAAACAAGTTGTGAGTTTCAATTATTACATATCCTTCCATTTATTCATAGTATGATTTTTAAACTTATATTTGAAAGTTATATAACTTTATATCACAACAATATTGCTTTATATCACAGCAATTATTTCAAATAAGATGTTTTTACAAAGAGTTTTTCACATTATCTCAAGAGTTGGTAAACCAATCTTCTGAGTAGTCTTAAAAGTCACCAGGCTTGCAAAAATGCAGTTTAACCACAACATGCATTATCTTGTTCATGCTTACGGATAATTTCCTTTCTGGTTCTCCTGCCAGTGCCACCACTGGGAAGGAAAGGATAAAGAATTTCTGTTCCCTCACTTAGGCTCAGGGAATTTATTTTAAGCATTCACACTCACCACCCTAACTAAATATTAAAGAAAAGATCCTCAGGACTGTTTTTGGATGAAGCTTAAATAACTGGGTAACTGTGCCATTAAAATGGGTAATATGATTAGCAAACAAAAACTGGGTTTTCCCCTTCTTAGAATGAAAAGGAATAGGACTGTCATATTAGAGAAAAGACCATAGGAAAAAATGTGGTATATGTTAAGTTCTGATATCATTTTTGATTGAACTTTTTAAAAACTTTTCAATAATGATGCACATCTTAAATAAAAAAAGAAAAAACTAATGAATACCAAAATGCCTATAAGGAATAGCAGTTCTCTCCTGCTCTGTCTTGCTTTATTCCAATCCTGTTACCCAAGGCGACCATTATTCTTCTGACAGTTACCTCGTTATACCTGATTGTTATTTTTAAATGCTTATTTTGCTATTTCTTTGGTTTCTGGATTTTTGTTATTGTACATTTTGACTTCTTGTTATAATAGATATGGACTTTGCTCACGTATCCCTTGGACACTCTTTCCTCCATTGTTTTAGTCTCCTAAACTTTGTAGGACTATATTTCCCAACCTTTCCTCATTGTAAGACAGAGAGAATATGGTATCCTGTGGTAACCTGAAGGGAATTAATAGATATCTGTACTAGACTTGCTGAAAAATTAACTGCTTTTAAAATATATATAAAATAATGAAAATAAAAATAAATGTAAAGTAATATGAAAAATATTAACTGTTAAATTTGTAAAAAAAAAAAAAACCTGAGATAGTGAAGGACCGGGAAGCCTGGCATTCTGCAGTCCATGGGGTTGCAAAGAATCGGACACGGCTGAGCAACTGAACTGAGATGAAATCTTCAAATTTTTGAATGAGAAATTTGAACTTCTGTGCCTGAACATATTATTTTAAAATCAAGTTTTATGCCTGAGATAGCTCTACACAGGTTCTGATAAAGACTTTCAACTGTTAATCTCTTCAAATTCTTTAGAGTCACTATAGTAGGCTGGAAAATGCCTCCCAGTGATATCTAGTTTTTAATTCCTGGGACCTATGAGTATTATCCTGTATGGTAACAGGGCTTCAAAAATGGAACTAATTTAAGGATTTTCATGTGGAGAGATTGTCCTGGTTTTTTGGGGTAGGTCCTAAATGTAATCACAAGTGTCCTTAATAAATGTATACAGAGATTCTAAGACAGAGAAGAAAAAACCATGTGATGATGGAAGCAGAGGAAGAAAAGATGATGTGATTCAAAGCCACGAGCTAAAGAATGAAGATGGCCACCATAAGCTGGGAAAGGCAAAGAAATGTTTGTCCCTTAGAGCCTCCAAAGGTGGCCCCTCTTACCTCTTAATTTCAGCCCAGAGAAATCCATTTCGACTTCCAGAACTGTAAGGGAATAAATACATGTTGTTATAAACCACTTGGACGGTGGTAATTTGTTTCAGCAGCCATAGGAAACTGATGCAGTCACCATTCATAAGGAACATTGCACAAATATATGGTAAAAAAAAATTTTAACCTTTTCTTTTGTAACCGTTCAAAAATGTATAATGATTGATATTCTATTCAAAGAATCTGACAGCTTTTTTATCTATGAATACAGTATTATGATAAGGCAAATGGATTTTTGAATCCAACTGAAGTTTTTTCTAGCAAGTATTTTAAAATAATGTTGAGGCTTTAGTTTGTAAAACACACGTGCATTGTTGGATCAATCAGGCTGAAACTACTTCGGATGACATTAAGAGGGCACATCAGCTGCAAACAATCAGAAGAATCTGATGTCTGTGAAGTCAGAGTTTCAGAGCTGTCAGAGTTGCACCATCCTGGAGCTCCATGCTGGTGACAATGTGCTAAGTACAGCCAAGGCTGTATTCTACCATCTGGAATTCTACTTCAGCAGCCAGCTGCTGAGAGTACTGCTATTCACCTTGGATAAGAGGCCTAGTGGAACTACTAGACATTTCTTATCACCTCTGATTTCTTTGGGCCATCTTCTGATAAAGCCTGTGAGCAGCTGGAGGCAGCCAATCCAGGAGGTCGCAACTGCCTGTCCCAGGCCTGAAAGGCTTAATATCATGCTTCACAGCTATAAGCATTCAAAACATAAAATTAGGAAATTCTGGTTTGTATTACTCCTCCCACAACTGCTGTGTAGTATGCCAAGAAAATAAGAATTTGGAGCAGAGAACAGTGCTGGGAGATAGAGGCTATTCTCAGTTATCAGTGACTTTCATAAAGAATGTTACAGAGAAAACATTAGAGGTTGACAAACCTACTGAAGGTTTGGCTTTGCATGGACAAATTAAAAACTAAGATTATTCAAATAATAGAAATAAGTTATTGAAGAACTTCTGTCTGAATTTGGAGCATCATAGAAAGATTTAGAGATTTAAGTTGTTTGATATGTAAGCTTTTTAAACACAAATCAGCATGGGATAGAGACCAGATAAAGGCACAAACGGAGTAACAGGATAATGAAAGAAAAAAGGATCTAACTAGACCATAACTTTCCTCAAGTCATGTTAGCTTGAGGGCTTTTACCAGTTTCCTAGTGCAAAGGAATAAAACAATAATTATTTGAAATTTTCATGTGTATGTGTGTTCGTATACATGCATATTTCATATATTTGTTTATAATTTATACACTTTCTTATTCCAAAAAGAATTTGAGGCCAAGACACATATATTCTTAAATTCACTGTTTAGTAAACTGCAATGAATATAATTCATTCTGTAGTGGAAATTCAGTTTCATCATTCTCATCTAATCTTTCTTGTTTATCTATAGATAGCTATGTTAAAGAAGTCCTTTAGGCATTATTTTTTAAATGGCTTTTTCTCATTAGAGTGAACCCAAATGATAACAGTCCAGATTCTAGGGTTCAGAGAGTTTTAGGAAGTAAGTGAACTTCATTATTGTATATTAGGTATACTAGATTAGATGTGTTATACATTAGGGTTGACCCTTGAATAACGTGGTGGTGGCAGGGGAAGAGGCGTTGACTCTACCTATACAGTGGAAAATCCAACTACTGCTGTTTGTTTCAAAAACAAAGCAACTGATAAATGATTCACCCAAGGGTAGGAAGCTACAACAATTAGAATCAAGACTGAAACCTAGTTCTTAGGATTCCACCTATTGTGATCTCTAATTGAGCACAAACTCTCCCCCACATTTAAAGATCTATAAAATGAAAATTAAGGTACTATGTTGAGAAAAATTTGTGTATAAGTGGACCTTTCCAATTCAAACTCTTGTTCAAGGATCAACTGTACATGATCAGTCTCTAAAGCTGTAAACACTGAAGTCCCTTTAGAAGTATCCCTACAAAATATGTACTATTATTCAAGGGTTAGTTTGTTTTAATTTATTGGTATTTTTTTCTGTTTCAGGGTCTATAAGAGTATTGATTTCTAGGGAGAAAGAAGAGTGTATTGGAAAGACATTAGAAAATAGCCTGTTTTTAATTTTTCGTCTGCCACTTAGAACTTGCAAACCCTGGATAAATTACTTGGTTAACTTTATTAGCCTTAGTTTCCTCACTGAAAGATGAAAACAGCTAATATCTTGTCTTGCTGTTATGCCCAAGTCGTGGGGCTCCCACCGTTACCGATGCAGCAGCTAAGGAGAGGAGCCTCGAACTCTGGGTTTCATTGCTTATATAGGGTATTCTCGCATGAAAAATGTTACCTTCTGTGGAAGGGTTAGATGTTGGGCTCTGATTGGTTTTCATTTCCCGGGCTGGCCACGGGTTCTGATTGGTTCCCATTTCCCGGGCTTAATTTGAATTTCCTGGGCAGGTCATAAGTCCTGAACGTAAAGACTCTTTCCTCAGAAGTCTAAAATGGAGTCTTTTTTTTAACAAAATGAGGGTGGCTTAGGTTCTTCATTCCCCCCTTCTCAAGGTCCCAAAACAGACCCAATCATGGATCCAGCTCTCTTCCGCTAAGGGGGCTGCTGGCAGAGCTGTATATTGGGGCCTGAGCACCATAAGCTGCACCGTGTTGATATGGCTCTTAATGAAGGTCATTAACTTGTTCAATAAATACGGCCCAAAGGTGAGTACTTTAGTTGTCTTCTCAGTTTTAGCTTGAGCGGGTTAGTTTTGTCCAATTCGGCCTTCCACTGGGGGAGGAACTCTTCTCATAAGGCGAACAAGTCTGCAGGCCATGTGTGGGTGTAGTGGACCCAAGAAGAGATGCCGTCAACTTTGAGAGCAGTTGGTATCATCAAGACGACAAAGAAAGGTCCTTTCCGCCTAGGCTCTAGGGTCTCTTGGCGATGGCGGTGCACGTACACCCAGTCTCCTGGCTGGTAGTGGTGAGTTTCAGGTGGAGGACCTGATTCATATAGCGCTTTGAGCCTCTTCCATGTGTCCCTCAGTAAAGTCCATCTCCCAGTACACTCCTGGTCTTATCCCCTGTTCTCTAATTCCTTGGTTGGCCGGATGAGGGACAGCATTCGTGAGCTGGCATGCTTTGCAGTTTGATACGATGTAGATCTATATAGCAGGGTGGTGCCTAGCCAAGCCGGTTCCCCCTGTCTCGGCCCACACTTCAGGGAATTATCTAGCCACTCTTGGATGTCCATTTGGGGAAGGGTTGGTTTTTGGTGCAGCCGATATTCATCCTCTAATTGAATTGTCAATACTTGAATTGGCCTGCGCGCCTGATCAAGTATTTTAGTTTCTCCTGAGAGAAAGTGAATTTGAGCTCCCATCTTGGTTAACAAGTCTCTTCCCAACAGTGGGAAGGGGCACTCTGGGATGACCATAAAGGAGTGGGATACCCAGCCCATGCCCAAATCCACCGATCTTAGGGTAATCCATTGATATTGTTTCATCCCAGTGGCCCCCTGCACCCATGAAGTCTTTTCAGCCAGTTTCCCTTGGGGCTCCAGCAAAACTGAATATTGAGCCCCTGTGTCGACAAGGAAGTCAATCGGGGTCCCCTCCACTCTTAAGGTTACCCTGGGTTCGCGGAGGGGTGCTGAACCCTGTCTCTCCTAGTTGCTCAGTTCATCGACGGCCAGGATAGGAGTCTTTTGTGGTCCCTTCTTTTTCTTAGGGCATTCTTTGGCCCAGTGTCCTTCCTCCTTACAATAGGCGCATTGGTTCTTTCCTAATGCTGGTCGCCTACGGGGGCAGCGCAGCTGGCACTCCCTTTCTTCCGAATTAGGAACTATTGCCGCTAGCAGGATGCGCCGCCATATTACGGGTCTGGTGGTCTGCTGCTTTAGTTGTTTTTCCTCGGGGTCTCTCGAGTATTGTAGACACTTTTTGCCAGTGTTATTAAATCCTGGATACTCTTTTCATCCAGGCATTCTAGTTTTTGTAACTTCTTCCTAATGTCTGGAGCTGCCTGGTTGACAAAATGTATTATCAAAGCAACCTGAGTGCCTTGCTTCTGGGTCCATGGGGGTGTATTGTCTAAAGGCCTCCATCAACGTTTCCAGATAAGCGGCTGGGCTCTCGGTGGGGCCCTGCTGAACATCTCCTACTTTAGCTAGGTTAGTGGGTTTCCATGCAGCTGCCTTGAGGACCCCCCAACAGAATTTGGCGGTAGACCCGGAGCCTCTGCTTACCTTGTGCCGTATTGTAATCCCAGTCAGGTCGCAACAAAGGGAAGGAGGTGTTAATTTCATCTATATTAGTGGTGAGTTCTCCATTTGCCCCTGGGACCCTTTTACGGGCCTCAGTCTGTATTCTCTCTCTCTCTTCTGTGGTGAAGAGAATCTGGAGCAGCTGTTGACAGTCGTCCCAGGTGGGCTGATGAGTAAAAAGCACAGTCTCTAGAAGGTTAGTTAGATCTCTAGGGTTATCTGAAAACTTAGCATTCTGGGACCTCCAGTTATATAGATTACTGGTAGAGAAGGGCCAGTATTGATGAGGTTGGTTCCCTTCTTCGTCGGGGGGACCGGCCACTCGTAAAGGGAGGGCAACAGTTGAGCCTACCAGTCCCGCCAGAGACATGGCTCGCCTATGGTGAGTATTTTGTGCGGGACCCCTTCTGATGTGTCGGCCCTAGGTGGAGGGATAGCAGGGGCCTGTGGTGGCTCGAGGGGTTGGTAAGGGGGTGGGAAGAGAAATTCTTCCTCTGTTCCCTCTTGTAAAATGGGGTACAGTGGCACTGTTGGTTCAGGTTCCTTGGAATCTCTCAGGTTCTTTCCTACACGTGTCACCAGCACCTGTGCAGTGGAAAATCTCTGTTGAGGCAAGAAAGGTTTTACCCATGGAGGGGGCCACAATATGAGATCTTCCCACACTGACATAGGGAACTTGGTCAGGGTGTCTGCTCCGCGGTCGAAAGATGATGTCTTGGACTCGGTGCACGGTTTCCAAGTAAAAGGTGCCCTCTGGGGCCCATCCCATGTGGAAGGTTTTCCATTCCACACTGCAAAAAGTGATTATTTTTCTTAATTTCCACACTGAGGTCACATGCATGCATCTTGACCTCCTTAAAATTGTCAGTGATCAGGGATAGAGGGGTAGGGTTAGATTGACTTTGCCCCATTGTTCCTAGATTAGTCAGATGTTGGTAAATTAACACAGACAATACAGATAGTCACACAGACAGACAGACAGACAGAAGATACAGACCTCTGGGAGTCCAGAGGCAAAAACTGAAAGTAAGACGACGGCCTCCGGCCGTTCAGCAGGAGTGACCCGCTATCGTCTACAGAGAACAGGGGTACTCCGTCCCCTCCTAGGGGATTGGGGACGTCTCCCAATGACCCACACTGGTGACCCACCGGCGCATCCGCCTGAGTCATATACCAGCTTCAGAAAATAGGCCTTATCAGAAACAGAGAGACAGAGAAGAGCTTACTGGCCTCAGGTAACTCTCCAGATGGGTTTCCCTGCGGGGTCTATGGGAGATCCCAGATGAGCCCACAAATGTTATGCCCAAGTCACGAAATCTCCCAGTGACCACCAGGGAGCTAATATCCGATGCAAAAGCAAGAGAGTTTTTATTTACCAAGCTCGAGCTGGGGCTCCCACTGTTACCGACACAGCGGCTAAGGAGAGGAGCATTGAACTCTGGGTTTCATTGCTTATATAGGATATTCTCGCATGAAAAATGTTACCTTCTGTGGAAGGGTTAGATGTTGGGCTCTGATTGCTTTTCATTTCCCAGGCTGGCCACGGGTTCTGATTGTTTCCCATTTCCCAGGCTTAATTGAATTTCCTGGGCAGGTCATAAGTCCTGAACATAAAGTCAGGAGATCCTGATCTGGGATCTGGTTGGCTCACAGGTGGTAGGGTGAGGTCAGAGGATTTCCAAAAACTCTTTCCTCAGAAGTCTAAAATGGAGTCTTTTTTAATAAAGTGGGGTGGCTTAGGTTCTTCATTGCCTCCTACAGATATAATAAAGATCATTTGGTCAGTGTTGGCAGGATAATGACTTCAACTGATGGTTTCCTGTATTGTTTGACATAAATTAATGTCGTCTGTGTTATTCCTTGACTGTTCAGTTCAGTTCATTCACTCAGTCGTGTCCAACTATTTACGACCCCATGGACTGCAGCACTCCAGGCTACCCTGTCCATCTCAACTCCCAGAGCTTGCTCAAACTTATGTCCATCAAACCGGTGATGCCATCCAACCATCTCATTCTCTGTAGTCCTGGTTTCCTCCTGCCTTTAATCTTTCCCAGCATCAGGGTCTTTTCCAATGGATCAGTTCTTGACTGTAATTACTTATTAAATATTTGTTTTTCCCTCCACAGACTGTAAGCTCCTTGAAAACAAGGACCATATCTATCTTGTATCCCCAGAGCATATCACAGTCTTTGGCACATAATAGGCACTCAAAAGAAACTTGTTGAATAAGTTATCAAACGAGATATTTATGAATGGATTTTAAAAGCAGTGGAGTGCTATACAGGTCTACATTAGAGTTTTCCCATAATTTCTTTAGGAAATATATTTGGGATGGCAAATAATTGACTTATAATTTTACTTTTAGAATACTAAAGGAGGCATTTCAAAAAAAGTTTGTTGTAATAGAATATTTGCAAAGATGGTCATGATTCTACCTCTGTGCCCTGCTCCTTTGCAACATCACTTCACCACTCCTGTCATTAAGAAGTAGAATCTTTCCTCCTTACCTTGAGTCTGGGTGGTCTGATGACTTTCTTTGATCAATAGAATGAGGCCAAAGTGATGTTGTGTGACATTCAGGCCTTAGCCTTAACAAACTTTTCAGTAGTTCATCTTCTCTGTTGAAATGCTGCCATGACATCACTATGTGAAGAAGCCCATCCTAGCTTACTGGAAAATTACAGCCCACTTGAGGTAGAAGAGTAGTTGTAATAGGTATGTTTAAAATCAATATAAGAGGTAATATCCGATGCAAAAGCAAGAGAGTTTTTATTTACCAAGCTCGAGCTGGGGCTCCCACTGTTACCGACACAGCGGCTAAGGAGAGGAGCATTGAACTCTGGGTTTCATTGCTTATATAGGATATTCTCGCATGAAAAATGTTACCTTCTGTGGAAGGGTTAGATGTTGGGCTCTGATTGCTTTTCATTTCCCAGGCTGGCCACGGGTTCTGATTGTTTCCCATTTCCCAGGCTTAATTGAATTTCCTGGGCAGGTCATAAGTCCTGAACATAAAGTCAGGAGATCCTGATCTGGGATCTGGTTGGCTCACAGGTGGTAGGGTGAGGTCAGAGGATTTCCAAAAACTCTTTCCTCAGAAGTCTAAAATGGAGTCTTTTTTAATAAAGTGGGGTGGCTTAGGTTCTTCATTGCCTCCTACAGATATAATAAAGATCATCTTGGTCAGTGTTGGCAGGATAATGACTTCAACTGATGGTTTCCTGTATTGTTTGACATAAATTAATGTCGTCTGTGTTATTCCTTGACTGTTCAGTTCAGTTCATTCACTCAGTCGTGTCCAACTATTTACGACCCCATGGACTGCAGCACTCCAGGCTACCCTGTCCATCTCAACTCCCAGAGCTTGCTCAAACTTATGTCCATCAAACCGGTGATGCCATCCAACCATCTCATTCTCTGTAGTCCTGGTTTCCTCCTGCCTTTAATCTTTCCCAGCATCAGGGTCTTTTCCAATGGATCAGTTCTTGACTGTAATTACTTATTAAATATTTGTTTTTCCCTCCACAGACTGTAAGCTCCTTGAAAACAAGGACCATATCTATCTTGTATCCCCAGAGCATATCACAGTCTTTGGCACATAATAGGCACTCAAAAGAAACTTGTTGAATAAGTTATCAAACGAGATATTTATGAATGGATTTTAAAAGCAGTGGAGTGCTATACAGGTCTACATTAGAGTTTTCCCATAATTTCTTTAGGAAATATATTTGGGATGGCAAATAATTGACTTATAATTTTACTTTTAGAATACTAAAGGAGGCATTTCAAAAAAAGTTTGTTGTAATAGAATATTTGCAAAGATGGTCATGATTCTACCTCTGTGCCCTGCTCCTTTGCAACATCACTTCACCACTCCTGTCATTAAGAAGTAGAATCTTTCCTCCTTACCTTGAGTCTGGGTGGTCTGATGACTTTCTTTGATCAATAGAATGAGGCCAAAGTGATGTTGTGTGACATTCAGGCCTTAGCCTTAACAAACTTTTCAGTAGTTCATCTCCTCTGTTGAAATGCTGCCATGACATCACTATGTGAAGAAGCCCATCCTAGCTTACTGGAAAATTACAGCCCACTTGAGGTAGAAGAGTAGTTGTAATAGGTATGTTTAAAATCAATATAAGAGGATACTGCTGCTGCTGCTGCTGCTGCTAAGTCACTTCAGTCGTGTCTGACTCTGTGCGACCCAATAGACAGCAGCCCACCAGGCTCCTCTGTCCCTGGGATTCTCCAGGCAAGAACACTGGAGTGGATTGCCATTTCCTTCTTTAATGCATGGAAGTGAAAAGTGAAAGTGAAGTTGCTCAGTCGTGTCTGACTCTTTGCAACCCCATGGACTGCAGCCTACCAGGCTCCTCCGTACATGGGATTTTCCAGGCAAGAGTACTGGAGTGGGTTGCCATTGCCTTCACCGTAAGAGGATACTATCAGTCATTAAAAGGTTGGTGGTTGTATATATGCTGACATGGAAAAATAATCTTCAGTGGGGAGAAAAGTCCAATTTTATATCCCAATTAAATCTCATTTACCCACCCCTCCCACCGTGTTCCCCCAATTACTTTTGCTCAGTCTTTACTTCTGGCTCCAGGAACTTGCAGTAGAGGGAGAAGCATGGTCTGTATTTTCATTCCTCTTCCCCTCTCCTTCTGGTCATAGTTCCTCAGGAGCTGAGAGACTGGAGGAAAAATGTGGGAGAGTGATAAATATCCTTTTAGTTCCCTGGTTTGCAATTACAGTTCTTTGTTAGTTGTTACTGCTTTACTTCTATATGGCAAAGATGTAAATGCCGTCTAATGCAGCATTTATAAGGTTTGTGAGAACAGGAGGAGGGTGCTTGCAATGTCTTCCAGCTATGCAGTTCCCTGACCTGGGAGATCTGGTGCAAACTCGACTTCTTTACCTCAGCTCTTATAATTTGTAACACACCCACAGACTCTGCTTTAAGGATCCCCTTCCCAAAGACTGCTCTCTTAGGTGGAACATTAGCAGGATGACTTAAATCCTGCTTCCTTCCAAGGAGTCTGTTGGCTAATGAGAAAATCTTACTTCCTTGCCACACCAAATAGTCTGATAATACACTTCTCCTTTGCTTCCCAGTTTCCACTCTGTCATCTCTTTCTTTTCTCCTTTCTCCACTTAAAGTAGTGCAGGGCAGATCAACAGGAAGGCTACCTAATATTGATGAACCTATTTTCAGGGCAAGAATAGGGACACAGACATAGAGAATGGACACAGTAGGGGAAGGAGAAGGTGAGACAAATTGAGAGAGTAGCATTGACATACGTACACTACCTTTTTAAAAATAAATAGCTGGTAGGAAGCTGCTGTATAATATAGAGTGCCCATGCTCTGTGATGACCTAGAGGGGTAAGATGGTGGGGAGGCAGTGAGAGGGAGGCTCTAGAAGGAAGGGAGATATATATATGTGTGTGTGTGTGTGTGTGTGTGTGTGTGTGTGTGTGTGTATGTATATGTGTGTGTGTATATATGTATATACACACTTATGGCTGATTTGTGCTGTTGTATGGCAGAAACTAATACAACACTGAAAAGCAGTTATCTTCCAATTAAAAATTATAAGAAAAATAACAACCTAAAAAATATCCAACAAGTTGATGTTGGTCTTCCCTTCTCTGAGAAGTGATTTTTCAGTCTTTATACCTCCCTTGGTTTGGGAAGTAGGAAACCCACTTCCCTGCTCCCCATGGAAAAGGTGCTGTACTCTGGCCTACAACAATGCAGACAATTTCTGTTTTCATTATCCTTCCTCAGTCTTCTAGTCATAGAGACTGAGGATAGGTGGGGAAGGACTGGAATTGGAAGCAACAAAGTTCCAATTATTGAAGCTTTCTCTTTAAAATGAAAGATACTCAACACCTCTGTGCTCAGCTTGACATGTCACCAACTCTGGGGCAATGTGGTAAATCCTGCTCAAATCCCGTGATGTGTCAAAAAATGTTTTTAGGTAACAGAAAAATTCAAGGGATGGAAATAATTAAATAAAATGTGGAGGAAAATAGTTTTCAGATGCAGTGTGTTCATGAAAAATATAACTGGACAACTTAAGCCATTTTATTTTTCACCTTCTTATGAAATTTCCAAGCATGGTTTCATTCATTTATTCATCCAACAAATATTCCTTGAACACGTACATGAATCAGACACTAGTAGGCCATAAGTTTATGGTAGCAAACTTGATAGAGAAGTTCCTGACCTAAGTGAAGGTGACAGACTGTAAACAAGTAAATAAAATAATAGTTAAATACTGTAGATTGAATGAAAAGCTGTGAAGAAAATAGAGTGCTGTGATCCAGAATAAGAAGGAGCATTAATATGGTAAGGTGGTCAAGCCTCTCTGAGGGCATTTCAGCTGCTGCCTGTAGGGGCTCAAACATAGTCCATATGGTGCTCTCCAGAAAGGTACCTTTTCCTAATTACAAAGAATCCATGTGTGGGTTAACGTGGAGGCTCTGAACATTTAAGCCAAACCTGAAGGATAAAAAGGAGTCAAGTCAGTCATGTAAAGACCTAAGGGGAAAAGTACTCCAGATAGAATATCAAATTACAAAGGCTCTGAGATGGAAAGAGCATTGTGTGTCCTAGGAGATGGCAGGAGGCTGGGGTGAGGAAATAAGAGAAGAGTGGCACGAGGTGAGAGATGCATCCGGAGAAGCAGGAAGGAATCAGACATTCAGGGCAGCTGTATAGGTTTTGGATTTTATCTTCTCCTTCATTTAAAGCAAGGGACTGACATGATCTGGTTTACATTTTTTAAAGACAATAGAGCTATTTTGAAGGTAGAAATAACAGGAATTAACAATGAACTGGATGAAGGTAGAATTGGATGAGGAGGGAGGAGTCATAGGGAGTGAATTAAAAGGGAAGAGTCCAAAGTGGCAATTCATCATAGCACCAGGCATTGAGATGGTCAAGGCTGAGGGGGATTCGGATTCAAAGAAAGAAAATTCTGTTTGGTCATGTTCAGTCTGAAATGCCTAGGAGACATAAGGAGATGCTAAGTAGATGTTTAAAGCTGTGAATCTGGAGATCAAAAAGAAGTCTAGCCTGCCTATATAAAGTTAGGAATTAGCAGATAGTTTTTAAAGCTCAAGGACTAATATAGGGGAGAAGACATATAGAATAGAAAAGGGGGTACAGTGAACTACAGCATTTACAATCACATTAGAAAAAGGTGGTGTTACAGTGTTCTTGCCTGGAGAATCCCAGGGAGGGGGGAGCCTGGTGGGCTGCCGTCTATGGGGTCGCATAGAGTCGGACATGACTGAAGCAAATTAACAGCAGCAGCAGTGGTAAAGAACCTGCCTGCCAATGCAGGAGACCCAAGAGGCTCAGGTTCAATCCCTGGGTCAGGAAGATCCCCTGGAGAAGGGCATGGCAGTTCACTCCAATATTCATGCCTGGAGAGTCCCATAGACACAGAGGAGCCTTGTGGACATTCCATGGGGTCACAGAGTGTTGGACAAAGACTGAACAACTAACAAACAAGCAAGAGCAAGAGTGGCCAGTTATTTAAGAAAACCAGCCTAGTGTGCAGTATAGAGCCCAGCAAGGAGAGTATTAGAAAAGGCCAATTATGAAAATTTAATTAAACTGAGTACAGAAAAGGGAGCCAAATTGAGATTGTTACTTTCATAGGAGTGATAGGGAGATTGAAATAGGGAGATTGAAGTTTGCCATTTATTTTAGCAATGCTAATTATAAGAAGGCAAATGTACCTCGAAGTTCTGAGAGAAAATTAATTCTGAACCTAGAATCCTATAGACAGACAAAGCATTGAAGGATGAGGGCAAATGAGGGAATTTTAAACTATTTTTTGACCTCTCATATATCTTTTCAGAAAAAAAAGAAACATGGGAAGCTGGTAATAGGATCTGCTCTATGAATGCAATAGAAAGATACTTCAGTGCAAATATTTAGACTTTCAAGGTGATCAGTAATAAGAATGAAAAGTAAGAAGGATCTCGGAAGAACATCTTTGAGAAAAAAGTAGATTCATTTTATACAATAGCATGTTTAAAAAACCTTAATAATTTTAATGAGAATGACATGTTTTTCCTGCCATCAACCCCCCCCCAAAAAAAAAGACAATTAAAATCTTTAGTAAAGGCAAAAAATTGTGTAACTCATGGTCCAAATATGAAACTAAGATGTGACAGTATTATGAGTATTATGAGAATCTGTTTGACATTGACACCTAGAATATTCTCCTTCAATGAGCATGAATTTAATAATAGGTTTACATTTGTCTTTTTACAAGTCTGTTTATATAATTGATTCAGCAGTGAATAAGATTTAAAATTGTAATGTTGAATAAAAATCACTTTTAAAAATAAGTTGAAGGACAAAATACAAAAGACAATTATCCTAACACAGTAAAAAATATAATTATTGACTGTGTAAAAGTAGTGGTACAGCTAATGGAAGTTGGGAAGTGAAAGGATGCAAATGCATTAATCTTATATAATGGAGGAATTAAGAGACATTTTAAAATGTGTGGATGAACACTTTCTAACAATAGGTCAAGAAACAGAGGTTTAACGACCCAATCAAAAAATAGGCCAAAGAACTAAACAGCCATTTCTCCAAAGAAGACATTGAGATGGCTAACAAACACATGAAAAGATACTCAACATCACTCACTGAGGAATGCAAATCAAAACCACAGTGAGGTACCATTTCATGCCGGTCAGAATGGGTGCTATCCAAAAATCTACAAACAATAAATGCTGGAAAGGGTGTGGAGAAAAGGGAACCCTCTTACACTGTTGGTGGGAATGCAAACTAGTACAGCCACTATGGAGAACAGTGTGGAGATTCCATAAAAAACTGGAAACAGAACTGCCATATGACCCAGCAATCCCACTGCTGGGCATACACACCGAGGAAACCAGAATTGAAAGAGACACATGATGAACACCCCAGTGTTCATCACAGCACTGTTTACAATAGCCAGGACATGGAAACAACCTAGATGTCCATCAGCAGACAAATGGATGTGAAAGCTGTGGTACATATACACAATGGAGTATTACTCAGCCATGAAAAAGAATACATTTGAATCAGTTCTAACGAGGTGGATAAAACTGGAGCCTATTATACAGAGTGAAGTAAGTCAGAAAGAAAAACACCAATATAGTATATTAATGCATACATATGGAATTTAGGAAGATGATAATAATAACCCTATATGCAAGACAGCAAAAGAGACACAGACATAGAACCGTCTATTGGACTCTGTGGGAGAAGGCAAGGGTGAGATGATCTAAGAGAATAGCACTGAAATGTATATTATCATCTGTGAAACAGATCATCAGTCCACGTTCAATGCATGAGACAGGATGCTTGGGGCTGGTTCACTGGGATGACCCTGAGGGATGGTATGAGGAGGGAGTTGGGAGGGGAGTTCAGGATGGGGAACACATGTACACCCGTGGCTGATTCATGTCACTGTATGGCAAAAACCACTACAATATTGTAAAGTAATTAGCCTACAATTAAAGTAATAAAAAAGAGAAGTTTAAATATATTTAAAGCAATTAAGTAAGAAATGGAGAAGGCAATGGCACTCCACTCCTGTACTCTCGCCTGGTAAATCCCATGGATGGAGGAGCCTGGTGGGCTGGCATCTATGGGGTCGCACAGAGTTGGACACAACTGAAGTGACTTAGCAGCAGCAGCAGCAAGTAAGAAATAGAACTTAATGTACTGTAACAAAAATTGCAAAGACGAGACTCAGTTCAGTTCAGTTCAGTCGCTCAGTCGTGTCCGACTCTTTGTGACTCCATGAATCGCAGTGTGCCAGGCCTCCCTGTCCATCGAGTCCATCCTGGAGTTCACTCAGATTCATGTCCATCGAGTCAGTGATGTCATCCAACCATCTCATCCTCGGTCATCCCCTTCTCCTCCTGCCCCCAATCCCTCCAAGCATCAAAGTCTTTTCCAATGAGTCCACTCTTCGCATGAGGTGGCCAAAGTACTGGAGGTTCAGCTTTAGCATCATTCCTTCCAAAGAAATCCCAGGGCCGATCTGCTTTAGAGTGGACTGGTTGTATCTCCTTGCAGTCCAAGGGACTCACAAGAGTCTTCTCCAACACCACAGTTCAAAAGCATCAATTCTTCGGTACTCAGCCTTCTTCACAGTCTAGCTCTCACATCCATACATGACTACTGAAGAAATCATAGCCTTGACTAGACAGACCTTAGTCGGCAAAGTAACATCCCTGCTTTTCAATATGCTATGTAGGTTGGTCATAACTTTTCTTCCAAGGAGTAAGCATCTTTTAATTTCATGGCTGCAATCACCATCTGCAGTGATTTTGGAGCCCCCCAAAGTAAAGTCTGACACTGTTTCCACTGTTTCCCCATCTATTTCCCATGAAGTGATGGGACCGGATGCCATGATCTTCGTTTTCTGAATGTTGAGCTTTAAGCCAACTTTTTCACTCTCCTCTTTCACTTTCTTCAAGAGGCTTTTTAGTTCCTCTTCACTTTCTGCCATAAAGGTGGTGTCATCTGCATATCTGAGGTTATTGATATTTTTCTCGCAATCTTGATTCCAGCTTGTGTTTCTTCCAGTCCAGCGTTTCTCATGATGTACTCTGCATAGAAGTTAAATAAGCAGGGTGACAATATACAGCCTTGACATATTCCTTTTCCTGTTTGGAACTGGTCTGTTGTTCCATGTCCAGTTCTAACTGCTGCTTCCTGATCTGCATACAGATTTCTCAAGAGGCAGGTCAGGTGGTCTGGTATTCCCATCTCTTTCAGAATTTTCCACAGTTTATTGTTATCCACACAGTCAAAGGCTTTGGCATAG
>SJYC01077439.1:0-32109 GCA_006408675.1 Madoqua kirkii | reverse complement strand
CAGTCTGTTGTTCCATGTCCAGTTCTAACTGTTGCTTCCTGATCTGCATACAGATTTCTCAAGAGGCAGGTCAGGTGGTCTGGTATTCCCATCTCTTTCAGAATTTTCCACAGTTTATTGTTATCCACACAGTCAAAGGCTTTGGCATAGTCAATAAAGCAGAAATAGATATTTTTCTGGACCTCTCTTGCTTTTTCGATGATCCAGAGGATGTTGGCAATTTGATCTCTGGTTCCTCTGTCTTTTCTAAAACCAGCTTGAACATCTGGAAGCTCACGGTTCACTTATTGCTGAAGCCTAGCTTGGAGAATTTTATGCATTACTTTACTAGCGTGTGAGACGAGTGCAATTGTGCAGTAGTTTGAGCATTCTTTGGCATTGCCTTTCTTTGGAATTGGAATGAAAACTGACCTTTTCCAGTCCTGTGGCCACTGCTGAGTTTTCCAAATTTGTTGGCAAATTGAGTGCAACACTTTCACAGTATCATCTTTCAGGATTTGAAATAGCTCAACTAGAAATCCATCACTTCCACTAGCTTTGTTCGTAGTGATGCTATCTAAGGCCCACTTGACTTCACATCCCAGAATGTCTGGCTCTAGATGAGTGATCATACCATTGTGATTATCCGGGTCATGAAGATCTTTTTTTGTACAGTTTAGGGAAAGAAAAGTGGAGGCTGATGTAAGTAAGCTAAGTTCTTATTGTCAATTTTTAAAAAGTCAGGAATTGAATTTAAGTGTGGCAGTATGTGTGTATTATTTTCAAAGATACAGGTATGGATCAGAAGGACTAAAAAACAGTTTCACATAGCTATCTTTAGAGTAGTGGTTTTCAAACTGTGGGAGTGAATCAAGTTAGTGGGCTACAATCTACATTAGAAGGGCAAAAAAAGAAAAAGTATTAAGTAAAATTCTTGAAACTTTTATCATCTGTGTGTGTGTATGTGTGTAGGTGTAAAGTGTATTTCCTACTTGGGTCCTCATCAAAAAAGTAATCCAGGAAGTAGAACTAAGTTGTGGACAGTAGTTGGGCAACATTTTAATCTTTTATTTTTCTACTCCATGTATTTGAATTTTTAACTCATGTGTCTATTAAGTTTGTAATAATTAAAAACATGTATCTGTTTTTAATACATTAAAAAATTCATAAGCTTCCATAAGATAATGTGGTCTGTTTCCTAACTAAAGCAGATATTAGGCAATTTCTTAAGAACAAAATGACAGGCAATCTTACCATCACTTAGCAAGAAAGGAAAAATTAACAACAAGTTTTAAAGATTACTTAAGGCTTAAGAGAGGGAAGCCTGGGGCAGGGCCAAGAATTTAAGACTTTAGGAGTGGATTAAATGGATAAAAGAAATAAAAGTTCAAATATCACTTTCAGGATATAACCCAGTACTAAGAATGACCTTGAATCAACAAATAATTTTACCTTATTATCTCTATGTAATGTTTCATCTATCAGTGAACAATATAATTGCTTGCATTTCTGTGGCGACTTTCAATTTTCCTCAGTTTGTATCAAATATGATACAATTTCAGAGCACCTGTTTGCCCAGATCCTCCATTTTCTAAAAGTTTCTACTCCACTGGGGTGAGATCTCTGTGGCCATGTGCAATTTGTGTCCTACCACCTAGCCATAAAAGTGTTGGTCACTCAGTCAGTCATGTCTGACTCTTTGGAACCCCAGGGAGTGCAGCCCACCAGGCTCCCCTGTCCATGGAATTCTTCAGGCAAGAATACTGGAGTCAGTAGCCATTCCCTTTTCCAAGAGATCTTCCCCAGGAATCAAACCCTGGTCTCCTGTGTTGAAGGTAGGTCCTTTACCATTTGAGCTATAAGGGCTTTCTTTCCTTATAGCCTGCAAAGTGTTGGACATGACTGAGCAACTAAGCAGAACACACACCTAGCCATACCTGCTTTGACCAAGGAGACTCCAGATCCAACCTGTACTAGTCAGACTTTCTCTCCTAGGAATTTAGAACTGAGAAATGGTGGTCATTTTGTATTGATCCCCTGGGGAATAAGAATATCATTCTGGGACAGCCATATTTGGCCCTTACATATAGATACCTGCTCTTCCCATGCCTTCATGTTCACACTTCCTTTGTCACACTCCTTGCACTTTGCAGTGTCAGATACCCAAGATTCTGTCATGTACCTCTTGGGATACAGAGTTGATATGCATTGGAGATCAGGTCTGTGTGCTTTGAGTACTGTTTTCCTGTTAGGACAATCCTAAAGGAGTTTATTCCAGAGGGCCTGGACACAAAGGAATCAATAAGAAAATGGCACCAGAGGCAACTGACAAGTTTATATTGTACCCAAGAAGCAGAGATGATATTAGCTGAAAGGCTGATTTCTATCTTCCCTGTTGCCTCTGCTGGGGCTCCTGTGGTTGATAAGGTGAGATAAGATTTCGTTATATGGTCGATCAGCTAACTCTGCAGATCCCCTATCTTTGCTTTGTTGTTCTTTAATTGCTAAGTCATGCCTGGCTATTTTGCAACTTCATGGACTGTAGGCCCTCCAGGCTCCTCTGTTCATGGGATTTTGTAGGCAAGAATACAGGAGGGGGTTGCCGTTTCCTCCTCCAGGGGATCTTCCCGACCCAGGTATTGAACCCACGTCTCCTGCACTGCAGGTGAATTCTTTACCGCTGAGCCTTTGCTGGGGCCCTTAACACCTAAGATGACCATATATCTGATTTACTTGGGACGCAGTTTCCCCATAGCCCTAATACAATTATTAGTGCTCTTTCATTCCTAAAAAGGTCCTGGTTTGGATGAGAAGTCATAGGGCCACCTATTCA
The DNA here is from genome assembly GCA_006408675.1 of Madoqua kirkii. Taxonomy (NCBI): domain Eukaryota; kingdom Metazoa; phylum Chordata; class Mammalia; order Artiodactyla; family Bovidae; genus Madoqua; species Madoqua kirkii. The sequence goes on along the minus strand of SJYC01077439.1, from coordinate 29,297 downwards.
TGATCATAAGAGCTGTCTGGCACTCTGGTAGAACCAAAGCCATAGTCTCTTCACTCCTCCTATTCACTGTTGAATGCCTCATCTGGAAAACCCTCCAAGCCTCCATTCTCCCCATATCAGGTCTTTCAGCTGCCACTTTGAAGGTATAAGTTTGAGAGGCAAAGAGATTGGATATTCATTTTTCTCCTTGTCCTAGAAACCTCCCCTCCCCCAAAATAGACTGAAAACATTAAAAAAAAAATGCTAGATCTAGAGCCTAAGTTACCTCCTCCTTTCCATATACTTCTTCTTATAGTTCTTGTCCTGCTATTCACTTGTACATTCTTTTCTCTTTTTATTTTTTTGTTCTTTAATATTTGGCTGCGCTGGGTCTTTACTGCAGTGGCTGCAGGCTTCCCTGTTTGTGGCTTGCAGGCTCCAGAGCGCATGGGCTTAGGATTTGCAGTGTGCGGGCTTCTCTCTAGTTGTGGTGCTCAAGCTTAGTTGCCCTGCAGCCTGTGGGATCTTAGTTCCCCTCCCAGAGATGGAACCTGTGCCCCCTGAATTGGAAGGTGGATTCTTCACCTCTGGACAACCAGGGAAGTCCTCTTCCTTTCTTTTTTTAAAAACTCTTCCTGTGGGTTGGTTTTTTCAGAGATGATTTTGATGAAAGGCATTTTGACGAATGATTCTCCACTGAGTTGGAATTTTTTTCCTGAGGTATTTTTAATGCAAAGTTATGTGACATAGATATTAAAACCATGCTAAAGGTTTAGTTTTGTGAATTATCTATGTAGCACCAGGTACATTTGGAATAAAAGTTTGACTCTTTCAAGTGCATAGGTTGACCTGTGAAGAGTTTTCAGATATTATAGTTTTTCAGATATGTGGGCAGTTGGCTGTAGAGTATCTTTGATGCCATGTAATGTCATCATTGAAGAAGTTTAAGAGACCTAGGTAAAGGCCTGATCTCACCTGTCTTGTGATCTTAGCTGCTGATGTTCTGCTCCTGTGGAATCATGCAGTTTTATTGCTTAAAAGAACTAATGATCATCTAACTGAACTCCTTTAGTTTTACATGTAAGAGCATAAAGGAGTAAAGAGGTAAAATGATTAGCCCAGTAGCTCACAACTAGTAAGCAGTACAAGCAAGATTAAAATCTGGGACTTATGGCATGGTCCCTCAGTAAGGAAAATATGAGGTTCTGCATTTACAAAGGACTCCCTCGAAGTGGCTTACTCCACCAGTACATTTTATTGTCTCTGGGGCTTCACTGGTAGCTTGGACAGTAAAGCATCCAATGCCTACAATGCAGGAGACCTGGGTTTGATCCCTGGGTTGGGAAGATCCACTGGAGAAGGAAATGGCAACCCACTCCAGTATTCATGCCTGGAAAATCCCATGGACCAAGGAGCCTGGTGGGCTACAGTCCATGGGGTCGCAATGAGTCGGACACGACTGAGTGACTTCTCTTCACTTCACTTCTTCACATACACAGAAAAGAATTCAGCTACCTTAAAAAGAAAGAATAAAGCACAGATGAAAGACTATTAATTCATTAAGTCAACAAATACTTATGAAGTGCCTGCTGTTCCAGGTACTATTCTAGATACTAGGGATATAGCAGTGAATAAATCTGAGTCTGTGCTCTTGTGGGTATATATTCTTGAGAAAGGGAGGCAGATAATAAACAAATAAATATTTTTTAAAATGTCAAGTAGTAAAATGTTCTGTGAAGAAAAATAAAGGGTAAGAGAAGAAAGTTTGACATTGGGATCAGGAAAGGCCTCTCTGAGGAACTGAGCAGAGACTTGAACCAGTTGCATCAGCAAGCCAAAAATATACCTGGAGGAAACTCTTCCCAGGCTGCAGTTCTAAGACACACAAAAACTTTGACTTGGGAACAGTCTTGGGAAATTTAAGAGATATAGTGGCAGGAAGAAAGAAAAAAAATTCTATGCCTAGATAAAAAGAAGATTTTAAAAATATCCAAAGAGAAAAGATAGATTCAGTTCAGTTGCTCAGTCGTGTCTGACTCTTTGAGAACCCATGGACTACGGCACACCAGGCCTCCCTGTCTATTACCAATTCTCGGAGTTTACTCAAACTCATGTCCATTGAGTCAGTGATGCCATCCAACCATCTCATCCTCTATTGTCCCCTTCTTCTCTCACCTTAAATCATTTCCAGCATCAAGGTCTTTTCAAATGAGTCAGTTCTTCGCATCAGTAGGCCGAAGTATTGGAGTTTCAGCTTCAGCATCAATCCTTCCAATGAATATTCAAGACTAATTCCCTTTAGGATTGACTGGTTGGATCTCCTTGCTATCATTTGTTTAAATAGGTTAAAGATGCCCTCTGTATATTGGTCCTTATGTTGCTTACCTATTCACAGCAGGCTAGTACCATTATTTTAAATCTACCAATATCAAACTCAAATTTTTATATTTTTATTTATATAAATACAATGATAATAATGACTCATGAGGGAATATAAAAATAAGATAAATCTAAAATATTAATGGTAGTAACATGTACAGTGGGATAGAGTGAACATATTAATAGGAGAACTATCCTAGGTCTTTGTTTTATTCATAATCAAGGTAGATATATTTATCAATTTTAGACTCTATAAATGTTTATGTTAAAGATATAACTAAAGGATATATGTAGAATGTATTGGCTTACCTGAGACACGAAGGCTGGCCCATTATCTGACCCCACCTGTGCCAGAAACCCAAACCATGGCAAGATGTCTTCAATCAGCCTTTTGGCTGCCACCTGTGCATTTCTCTCTTGGTGGGGAAAGCTTCTACCCACCCTGAGAAAGAATCTATGAACATCAACAGTTATTTGTATCCATATTTACCCGGTTTTACCTCAGTGATGTCCACCTCCAAGTGTGCTCCTGATCTTGTTCCCCGTTCTAATTCCTTGGTTGGCCAGATGAGGGATAGCGTTTGTGAGCTGGCATGCTTTGCAGTTTGATACGATGTCTTCTATTATCGTCCTGATATTTTTCATGGTAATTTTGGCATGTCTAATTAGGTCTTGCATTTTTCGAGTTCCTAGGTGAGTGGCGGGATGCATTTTTAGAAGTACTTGTTTTCCTAGCTCTTCTGGGAGGATTAGAGAGCTGTCTGCTGCTCTCCACCACCCGGCCGGCTGTTGGGCCATAGGCAAGCTTTTTCTCCAGTCTAAGTCTCTTGGGGGATAATTGGGCAAGTCTGGCAGAACAGGGCTCCCGGGTCAGGCAGGTGGAGAGTGGCCTCTTTCACGGTGTTCTGGGCCGCATCTCCGGCTGCTCTGGCTGCTAAGGTGTTCCCCTTGAGATCGGGGTGTTTGGCTTTTGGTGCCCCGGGCAGTGTATTATGGCTAGTTTCTTAGGTAGCCATAATGCCAAGAGGAGAGCTTTTATTTCTTCTTTGTTTTTAATCGTCTTACCCTCAGCCATGAGGAGTCCCCTCTCTCTGTAAATGGCCCCGTGTATATGGGCAGTTGCAAAGGCATATCAGCTATCAGTGACGATGTTAAGTTTTTTGTCCTTTCCCAACTGAAGGGCTTTTGTTAGAGCGATTAGTTCAGCCCTTTGAGCCGAAGTACCCGGAGGTAGTGCTTCCACCCACACAATTTGGGTTTCCATGGTTACGGCCACCCCCGCATACTGGAATGAAACTGCTTCCGTCTGTATACCAGGTGACCTCAGCATCCGCTAGGGGGCGATCTTGCAAGTCCTCTCGCGTCCCATGCACCTGGTCTAGTATGTCACTAGTCATGGATCGGGGCTTCTAAGTCCGGGTTAGGAAGCAATGTTGCCAGTTTGAGAGCAATAGGCTGTAGAAAGATGATTCTGGAGGGGTTTAATAATAGTCCCTGGTAGTGGGTCAACCTAGCATTTCTGATCCACCTGTCTGGAGGTTGCTTCCGTATGCCCTCAATGGCATGGGGGGCGGTGATGTGTAACTCTTGCCCCAGGGCCAGCTTGTCTGCATCTTTAACCATTAGGGCCACATCCGCAATCATACGGAGGCAGGGGGGCCAGCCCAAAGCCACAGGGTCTAGGCGTTTAGACAAGTAGGCCACTGGCCACTTCCAGGGTCCCAAATGCTGCATCAGCACCCCTTTTGCCACCCCTTACTTTTCATCTACATATAGAAGAAAGGGTTTGGTGACGTCAGGTAGTCCCAGGGCAGGGGCTGACAGTAACGCCCTTTTAATGGCCTTGAAAGCGGTCTCCATCTGTTCTGTCCAACTGAAAGGGATGGTAATTTTTGTGGCTTCATATAAGAGTTTAGCCAGTTCCGCATAGTTTGGAATCCAAAGATGGCAGAAGCCAGAAGACCCCAGAAATTCTCTCACCCTTCGAGGTGAGTCTGGGGTTGAGTACTGTCTCTTTCTGTGCCTCTGACAGCCACCTCTGCCCTTCTTTTAATACATACCCCAAGTAGGTGACCTGTGGTTGACATATCTAAGCCTTTCTGGCTGAGGCTCGGTACTGTAATTTTCCAAGGGCCCACAATAGTTCTCGGGTGCCCATGAGGCGAGTCTGCTGGTCCTTTGCTGCAATTAAGAGGTCATCTGCGTATTGCAACAAGGGTAGTTGGCGGTGCTGTTGTCTAAACTCACCCAGGTCTTCATGGAGGGCCTCATTGAAGATAGTGGGAGAATTTTTAAATCCCTGCGGCAGTCGCATCCAGGTCAGCTGGTCGATGATCCCCTCCTCTGGATCTGACCACTCAAAGGCAAAAAGCTCCTGGCTTCTGGGTGCCAGGGAAAGGCTAAAGAAAGAGTCTCTTAGATCTAGGACCATATACCAGTGATGATCTGGCAGGAGCGAACTCAAGAGGTTGCATGGGTTTGGCACCATAAGGTGAATATCAAGAACTCGGTGGTTAACCTCCCGGAGGTCCTGTACTGGCCGATAGTCATGAGAATTTGGTTTTTTAACAGGGAGCAGGGGAGTATTCCAGGCCTACTGACAGGGCCTCAAGATTTTCTGGGCTAGGAGCCTGCGGATATGGGGGGTGATTCCCTGTCGGGCCTCTAAGATCATAGGATATTGTCTGACTCGGATAGGATCGGCCCCTGGCTTGAGATCTATATATATAGGAGGGCGGTGCCTAGCCAAGCCGGTTCCCCCTGTCTCAGCCCACACTTCAGGGAATTCATCTAGCCACTCCTGGATGTCCGTTTGGGGAAGGATCAGTTTTTGGTGCAGCCGATATTCATCCTCTAATTGAATTGTCAGTACTTGCATCTGCCTGCCCGCCTGATCAAGTATTGTAGTTTCTCCTGGGAGGAAGTGAATTTGAGCTCCTATCTTGGTTAACAAGTGTCTTCCCAACAGTGGGAAGGGGCACACTGGGATGACCATGAAGGAGTGGGATACCCGGCCTGTGCCCAAATCCACCGATCTTCAGGTAGTCCACTGATATTGTTTTATCCCAGGGGCCCCCTGCACCCATGAAGTCTTTTCGGCCAGTTTCCCTTGGGGCCCCAGCAAAACCGAATATTCAGCCCCTTTGTCGACAAGGAAGTCAACTGGGGTCCCCTCCACTCTTAGCGTTACCCTGGGTTCGGGGAGGGGCACCGAACCCCATCTCTCCTAGTCACTCAGTTCATCAGTGGCCAGGATAGGGGTCTTTTGTGGGCCCTTTTTCTTAGGGCATTCTTTGGCCCAGTGTCCTTCCTCCTTACAATAGGTGCATTGGTTCTTTCCTAATGCTGGTCGCCTACGGGGGCGGCTCTTACCTTCAGCCGCTAAGCGACGCAGCTGGCGCTCCCTTTCTCCCGAATTAGGAACATTGCCGCCAGCAGGATGTGCGCCATCTGGCGGCTCTGGCGGCCTGCTGCTTTAGCTTGCTTTTCCTCGGGGGTCTCTCGAGTGTTGTAGACCCTTTCTGCCATGGTTATTAAATCCTGGATACTCTTTTCACCCAGGCGTTCTAGTTTTTGTAACTTCTTCCTAATGTCTGGAGCCACCTGGTTGACAAAATGCATTATCAAAGCAGCCTGAGTGCCTTCTGCTTCCGGGTCCAGGGGAGTGTATTGTCTAAAGACCCCCATCAGCCTTTCCAGAGAAGCGGCTGGGCTCTCAGTGGGGCTGTTGAACATCTACTCTAGCTAGGTTAGTGGGTTTCCTTGCAGCTACCTTGAGCCACCCCACAGTCTGGCGGTAGATCTGGAGCCTCTCCTACCTTGTGCCATATTGTAATCCCAGTCGGGTCGCGATAAAGGGAAAGAGGTGTTAATTTCATCTATATTATTAGTGGGCTCTCCATTAGCCCCAGGGACCCTTTTACAGGCCTCATTCTGTATTCTCTCTCTCTCTTCCGTGGTGAAGAGAATCTGGAGCAGCTGTTGGCAGTCGTCCCAGGTGGGCTGATGAGTAAAAAGCACAGTCTCTAGAAGGTTAGTTAGATCTCTAGGGTTATCTGAGAACTTAGCATTCTGGGACCTCCAATTATAGAGGTCGCTGGTAGAGAAGGGCCAGTATTGATGAGGTTGGTTCCCTTCTTCATCGGGGGGACTGGTCCCTTGTAAAGGGAGGGCAACAGTGAGTCTTCTGGCCCGGCCACAGACATGGCTCGCCTATGGCGAGTATTTTGTGCGGGCCCCCCTTCTGACGCATTGGCCCTAGGTGGAGGGATAGCAGGGGCCCATGGTGGCTTGAGGGGCTGGTAAGGGGGTGGGAAGAATTTTTCCTCGGTTCCCCCTTGTAAAATGGGGTACAGCGGCGCTGTTGGTTCAGATTCCTTGGAATCTTTCAGGTTCTTTCCCACATGTGTCACCAGCACCTGTGCAGTGGAAAATCCCTGTTGAGGCAAGAAAGGTTTCACCCATGGAGGGGGGCACAATATGAGATCTTCCCACACTGTGACATAGGGAACTTGGTCAGGGTGTCCGCTCCATGGTTGAAAGGTGATGTCTCGGACTTGGTGCACAGTTTCCAAATCAAAGGTGCCCTCTGGGGCCCATCCCACGTGGAAGGTTGGCCATTCCGCGCTGCAAAAAGTGATTAATTTATCTTTCTTAATTTCCACACTGAGGTCACGTGTGCACATCTTGACCTCCTTAAAATGGTCAGTGATCAGGAATAGAGGGGTAGGGTTAGACTGACTTTGCCCCATCATTCCTAGATCAGTCAGATGTTGGTAAATTAACACAAACAGTACAGATAGCCATACAGACAGACAGAGAGACAGAAGATACAGACCTCCGGAAGTCCGGAGGCAAAACTGAAAATAAGATGATGGCCTCCGGCCGTTCAGCAGGAGTGACCCGCTATTGTCTACAGAGAACAGGGACACTCTGTCCCCTCTGAACAGGTCGGGGTCATCTCCCAACGACCCACACCGGTAACCTGCCGGTGCGTCTGCCTGAGTCATATACCAGCTTCAGAAAATAGGCCTTATCAGAAACGAAGAGACAGAGAAGAGCTTACCGGCTGCAGATAACTCTCCGGATCGGTTTCCCTGTGGGGCCGATGGGAGATCCCAGACAAGCCCCCAAATGTTATGCCCAAGTCGCGAAATCTCCCAATGACCACCAGCTAGCCGGCATCCGATGCAAGAGCAAGAGAGTTTTTATTACCAAGCTCGAGCTGGGGCTCCCACCGTTACCGACGCAGCAGCTAAGGAGAGGAGCCATGGACTCTGGGTTTCATTGCTTGTATAGGGCATTCTCCATGAAAAATGTTACCTTCTGTGGAAGAGTTAGGTGTTGGGTTCTGATTGGTTTTCACTTCCCAGGCTTAAATCCAATTTCCTGGGCAGGTCATAAGTCCTGAACATAAAGTCAAGAGATCCTGATCTGGGATCTGATTGGCTGGCAGGTGGTGGGGTGAGGTCAGGGGATTTCCAAAGACTCTTTCCTCAGAACTCTAAAATTGAGTCTTTTTTTTTTAACAAAATGGGGTGGCTTAGGTTCTTCAGTTGCCTCCAGAGTGTTTCTGATCTCATTTATTGCATTATTCATTATATATTGACTCTTTTTTATTTCGTCTAGATTCTTGTTAAACCTTTCTTGTGTCTTCTCAGTCCTTGTCTTCAGGCTGTTTATCTGTGATTCCATTTTGATTTCAAGATTTTGGATCATTTTCACTATCATTATTTGGAATTCTTTATCCAGTAGACTCCCTCTCTCTTCCTCTTTTGTTTGGTTTGGTGAGCATTTATCCTGTTCCTTTACCTGCTGGGTATTTCTCTGTCTCTTCATCTTGGTTATATTGCTGCGTTTGGGGTGGCATTTCTCTATTCTGGCAGTTTGTGGAGTTCTTTTTATTGTGGAGTTTCCTCACTGTGGGTGGGGTTGTATAGGTGGCTTGTCAAAGTTTCCTGGTTAGGGAAGCTTGTTTCGGTGTCCTGGTGAGTGGAGCTGGATTTCTTCTCTCTGGGGTGCAGTGAAGTGTCCAGTAATGAGTTATGAGATGTCAATGGTTTTGGAGTGACTTGGGGCAGCCTGTGTATTGAAGTTCAAGGCTGTGTTCCTGTGTTGCTGGAGAATTTGCATGGTATGTCTTGCTCTGGAACTTGTTGGCCCTTGGGTGGTGCTTGGTTTCAGTGTAGGTATGGAGGTGTTTGATGAGCTCCTGTGGATTAACATTCCCTGGAGTCAGGAGTTCTCTGTTGTTCTCAGGATTTGGACTTAAGCCTCCTGCTTCTGGTTTTCAGTCTTATCTTTACAGTAGCCTCAAGTCTTCTTCATCTATACAGCACCACTGATAAAACATCTTGGTTAAAGATGAAAAGTTTCTCCACAGTGAGGGGCACCCAGAGAGGTTCACAATGTTACATGGAGAAGAGAAGAGGGAGGAGGGAGATAGAGGTGACCCGGAAGAGATGAGTTGGAATCAAAAAAGGAGAGAGCAAGCTAGCCAGTAACCACTTCCTTATGTGCACCCCCACAGTCTGGACCACTCAGAGATGTTCACAGAGTTAGCGAAGAGAAGAGGAAGGAAGGAGACAGAAGTGGCCAGGAGGATAAAGGGGGGAATCCAAAGGAGAGAGACAGATCCAGCCAGTAGTTGGGTAGAGAAGAGAAGGAGGAAGGGAGGAGATAGAGGCTACCTGGTAGAGAAAAAGGAGAGTCCAAAGCAGGAGAGAGCAGTCAAGCCAGTTATTTCGCTCCCAAGTGAAAATGGGTACTGAAGATTGGATTCTTAAAGATACAAAATTAATAACAAATGCCAAAAAGCAAAGATAAAGAATCTAGAGTAGAGGTTGGATTTTCAAAACTACAATATTAAAGAAAACAAGTCACAAAAATTATTATATTATATATATATGACGTTTGCTTTAAAAAAAAAAAGGATCTCTTTTTTTTTTTCAAAGTAATAGTAGGTTATAAAAGTGAAAATTAAAGGAGTAATAGAGGACTTAATAATTAAAAAACATGAAAAAAGACAAATGATAGTAAAAATAGTAAAAAAATATATCTAGGACTTTCTCTGGTGATGTGGGTATTGTGGGGTCAGTTCATTTTTGGATAGTTCCTTGGTCCAGCTTATATTTCTCAAGATCTATAGGCCCCTTCCTATGTATTTGGCACTAACTACAGGGTTTTAATCTATTGCACCTGTCATGTCCAAGGAGGTTCCCTCTGTTTTAGCTTCTTCTGTGTGCTGGTCTCTTCAGTGTCTAATTTCCACCCTGACACAAGGGGGCGGTGGTGGATACTTTTTGAGGCTCACTTGCTCAGTCGCGCTGTGGGGAGGGAGGGACGCTGCCAGCAGATGACACTGGTGTGTGCTCACGCTGGGTTTGCCCCGCTCATGGCGTGTGCGCTTTCCCTGTTTACACTGCTAGGCTGCTCTGCTGGGAACTCTCTGAGGCTGGCCCTGGGTTGTGTGCACTTCCCAGGTCTAAGCCACTCAGGTTCACGTACTCGGGTGGTCCTCAGAGGTGCAGACTTAGTTGGGCCTGCATTTTGTGCCCTTCCTAGGTCCAAGCAGCTCAGGTGATGAGGTGTTTGGCTAGTATGGTCACTGTGACTTATCGCCTCCACCGTCTCTGCCACGTGGTTTTCTGTGTGTACAACCACTGCACCTTCTCAGGCGGATGTTGACCGTCCAGAACCCCAAGAAGTCTTAGTTAGCCAAGAAGCCTGCTTGCAGTTTGGTAGATGGTGCCTCTCTGGGGCCGCGATTGCCCCCTTCCGGCTCTGGCTGCCTGGCACTGGAGGGGGATGGTCTGCAGCCGGCTAGCTCTGCTCAGTCCTTTGTTCTGTGAGCGGGCCTGGTGGTGTCTTAGGTTAGGGCTTTTCACGTGGTAGCTATCCCACAGCCTGGTTTGCTAGCCCAAGTTAGTGCCCTCAGATTGCCCTTGGGGCATTCAGGCCTGGTCCTTACTCTAAGCGATGCAGCCCACACTTCCTTGCCCAACCCCCACTTGCTAGTGGCTGATGCAGGCGTCTGAGCTGCTTCTGTGCTGGCAGAGTTACCACTGGACTCTGGGGTTTAATTTTTTATTTATTTTTCCTCCCAGTTATGTTGCCCTCTGTGGTTCCAAGGCTCACTACAGACTCAGCAGTGAGTGTTTCCTGGTGTTTGGAAACCTCTCTTTTTTAAGACTCTCTTCCTGGGATGGAGCTCCGTCCCTACCTCTTTTGTTTCTCTTTTTGTCTTTTATATTTTTTCCTACCTCCTTTTGAAGACAATGGCCTGCTTTTCTGGGTGCCTGATGTCCTCTGCCAGCATTCAGAAGGTGTTTTGTGGAATTTACTCAGCATTCAAATGTTCTTTTGATGAATTTGTGGGGGAGAAAGTGGTCTTCCCATCCTATTCCTCATCTGAGGACTGCCTCCCTGACACAGAGAATTTAAATGACTTAAATAACAAGCTGAGATTTGAGCCCAAGTAAATTGGACCCATGAAAAATGGAAAGGTAACCCATTCCAGTATTCTTGCCTGGACAGAGGAGCCTGCTGGGCTAAAGTCCATGGGCTCGCAAAGAGTCAGACATGACTTTAGGACTAGCACTTTCACTTTTCTAACTGGATCCAGCACTTGACAACCACTTGTACTGCCTTTCTAACACGTGAGACAATGCATGTGATTATGATTTTTACCCTAAGGCAAATTGTAAAACTAACCCATTGCAAATCGTAAGACAAAGCTCTTATGATTTCTCTTTTCATTCATATTTCCTCTCATCACAGGAGCCCAGGTCTAGTCTTAGACCTTGACTAACCTGAAGGATGATTAGAATTAAAGACTGTCTGTACATATGTATGGAAGAAACCATAACATGTGTATGTGTGTGGGAATCCAGAAGAGAAGAAAAAACTAATGATAGAAAAAGAGGAAAAATGATCAAAAACAGAAATTGGCTATTTTGGATACAGAGCTTCCTGGCCCTTCTGTCAACTGCTCACCGCCTGCTGACCACCTGCTGAGTGGTAACAGGCACTGGGGAATCTCTAGCCTTCTACTCACCCTCTGGCCTCTCAAAGCAGTTACTGGGGGATCATCCCACCTCATCGAAAGAGTCATCTTTCCTCTATGGCAAGTTGGGATTTCACTTCTGAGTACTTGCATTTATTCACCCCCTCACAGTTAATGTTGGGTTCATCTAACTTTTCAGGATATAAGGTATCCCTGAACCAGCTCTATTTTTGTTTCAAAATTCATGAGGTAAACACAGAGAACATGGAGGGCAAGGAAAGCTAAAATATAATGCCATCTATAAGCCTTATGATTCTTTTTCAGAATCTTGACTCAACTGATGCTTGAAATGTGAACTTAATCATGGGTTAAGAATATTTTTTGAGACATTAGTATGACTTAAAGGTACTAAGGTCATAAAGCATTTTTCCCCTCTTGGTTTGTTATTTCTAGTTTGAACCTCTTTCTGCTTGTTTGCAAAAACATCGGCTAATTTTTCATTGGTGAGTTCACCAGATTAATTCCAAGCATCCATTCAGGCTTGTTGATTATCTACCAAAATGGCAGTAACTTTCTATAAAGACAAAACCTCCTCTTTGCTTAAGATGGGCTACTTTCAAATGTTAACATTTAAAGAATCACATATTTGCCATAATATACTTTATAACATACTTTTGCTACTTCTGGGTACAGTGCACAACTTCATACTGCAGAATGAAGAAAAGGAAGCTTTTCACATTTAGAGGAATAACATTCAGTTTTCAATTGAGAGGAGAGTTCATTTACTTTTAGCATAAAGCAATACACTGCATTTTAAAACTTTCACATTACTAGTTAATTGCTATATATGTATAGTAAAAAAAAAAACCTAGCATACCTCACATACCAAGAATGCTACATGATTTTAGGACATGTGATCTTCACCTTTAAAGATGATTATCGCTCATAGTCCCTGGGGGCATGTAAATTTGTAATATCCACCAGTCACCCAGTGAGAGTCATAAAACATTTCCTGTCCCCCTTGCAAATTTCAAAACATCATGGCAGGACTGTGATTAAACTTAATAGTCATATTTACATAATGCAGTTTAACTGTAGTGACACACGTAAGAATTTCTTTATCACAAAGTTGTTCCCCTGAGACCTTTGTGTCCTCCTATCAATATAGAAAATAGCATTCAAAGGTAAGTACATTGTTAGCAGCACATTTCAATTGGAAAAACAATCCATCCAAAGCTATGTAAATGTCTGTCAAAGCATACAATCTAAAAATATCATAAAGTCATATGTAAACTACACTTGCTATCCCATTTAGTTGTTGAACATGAAGAATTTCATGTTCTGATGGTATTTCATTCAAAGAGCCCAGGTTGGCAAACAGAAGCACTGGGCTTTTCTTGCTTGGGAGCCCTTTGTGGTTGTGTCTCCATGTGCTGAGAAGCCGAGTCAGTGCTGGCGCCCATGCTTATCTCTCCAGTTGATTTCTGTGCTCATTAATACACGCCACAATCAAAGGAAAGGCAAACACAATAAAAGTAGCTTAAGTTTTTTCCTACCTTCATACAGAAGCTGAAGCCATTTCGAAAGGAACCCAGCATACTTGATATGCATGGTTCCTCACCATTTCAAACAGAGCAATAGCAATAAATATATTTTTCAATGCTGTATATCAAAAAGAATGATGTGGATTCTATGCATACTGGTACTGATGAAATTCACTAAACAATATTGTCACCATCACACATCTTAAATGTGAGTGGTAATTAATTGATGATATTGCTGGAATTGTGCATAATTAACAAGTCCTATTTAGTTTTTGAACATCAAAATTCATAGTATTTATATTTAATAAGTCATAGGTGATATCTCTAGGAAGACTTTAGCTCCAATTCAGTTCCAACATTTGGGTAAAATTCATAACAATGTTTCTTAATTAATTCTGCTTTAGGATACAAAAACAGATGCACAGACATCACCCAGAACCAGATAGATGTCCACGCAAAATTCAGGAGCATTTTCCCAGAAGTTATGAAATGCATCCATGAGCTGTGGGTCTAGTGTCCATTTCATTATTCTCTGAAGAGTTCTAATTAAATATCCCACATCTAAAAGAAGACAAAGTTGGCAAATAGCAAGCACGTGTGCCTCCTACAGCCACTTCCCTGAGAATGAAATATTCTGCTTTTAAAAATGAAATGACAATTTCAAGTACACATATTCAGGTAGACCTGGTGGATCAACACATAATGAACTGAAGCATTTGCATATAAAAATGACCCGAGAAAACTGATTCATATTGTCTCATACAAATATTTAGTGAATATTAGATGAACTCACAGGGGTTTCATTGCACAACATATCATTTTAAAATTATATAAAAGGAAGAGAAAAATGTAAATGTAATCAGGAAAAGATTGAGACCTATTAAGTTCAAGTAACAATCTCTTTGACTAAAAGACAGTTTAGATAGTCAAAACAGAAGGATGCTTCTTGTTTTTATTGGGAGAGGTCCTTCTCTGCTAACCTTACTACTGAGATGTGGCCCCCTGCACAAAATGCTTCCTTCACAACTGTCTAACCTTTGAAAGTCTTGGTCTTGCACTGGGAAAATGCTGATTCAGTGACTGTGGTAGTTTAAGAATACTATTTTGGCAAAAGAATGCATCTGTCAGCTTAGAGTTGATGGGCCTAACACTGCTGTTGAAAAAGGCATTCATTTGCTTATTTTTGTTCATTCTCACTAACTTCTAGCACAATAAATGCCATTTTTTATGATCTAGAAGAGTTAGTATGATAGGAAGAATATTTTGCTCCCTTTCTGGTCAATAACATCAACTATATGCATTTAAAAACATCTTCAAATAAACAACTTCTCTTCTCTTACCAAGGTGTGACATCTGAATACTAATCTTTTCTATACCTTTGTAGAAGGACTTTACAGTTCAAACTTTCACCCTACATCTTGGCTTATCTCTAGGTACTGATTTCTGTCACAATGAAAATTGATTCTCCTCTAGGCCTGTGCCTCTTGTACAACAAAGGCATGTGCCCATTCAATACATGAAGAAACAGATAAAAAATAAGCATGCAGGTTCAAATTGAACTGGAATAGAAATACAATTTGTTTCTGGTTTAAATCAACACTATCATAATCTTTTGATTTCATATGCAAATTTCACATGTGGGTTAATTTGATTGAACACTAAAACTGAAATTTTTTATTGCTATATTCTCACTTATTACTGTTAATTACAGTATCTTTGAAATTATGAATTTGGCTTAAAGAAAAGGATCATTGGCAATTTTCAAAGGCACTAGTTAAAGAGAACTTGATATAATTTAAGTACTAAATACACTAATTATAAAAATAATATGGATTCACATTATGAGATTTCCCCATACTATAGAAAAGATATTTAAATAAGATAGAAAGGAAAGTGAAGTTGCTCAGTCATGTCCAACTCTTGAGACCCCATGAACTGTAGCCCACCAGGCTCCTCCGTCCATGGGATTTTCTAGGCAAGAGTACTGGAGTGGGTTGCCATTTCCTACTCCAGGGTATCTTCTCGATCAAGGGATTGAACCCAGGTCTCAGGCAGACGCTTTACCCTCTACGCCACCAGGGAAGCTAGAATTTAGGAGTGAATAAAAAGCATAATCCCAGCTTTAGATGACTAATTATTTAGATTTAAAACATTCCTTGAAGAGCTTCTTTACTGGTCCAGTGGTTAAGAGACCTCATTGCAATGCAGAGGATACTGATTGGATTCCTAGTCCAAGAAGATCGTGGAGCAACCAAGCCCAGGTACCACAATTACTGAGTCTGCACTACAGAGCCAGGGAGTTGAAACTACTGAAGCTCCCGTGCCCTAGAGCCATGCCCTGCAACAAGAGAAGCCACTGCAGAGAGAGGCCTGTGCCCCACAACTAGAGAGGAGCCCCTGCTTGCTGCAACTAGAGAAAGGCGGAAGGCAGCAACAGGACAGACAAAAAAACAAACAGATTGACTTTTAAAAGAAAATTCCTTATATAGTTAGAAGCACAGTCTGACTGGGTGATAATTTCTTGACATTACACCAGTTATAAGAAGTCAGTAGAAGAAACTTTTTAGCCCAGTAAGAATCTATGAGAATTTTCCCCATAAATTATCCCCACACAGGAATGGGACACTGTTTTGGCATTCTGAGTTCTCTTTTCTAGAGATATCTCAATGAATAAAGAAGAAACATATTTTATTATATAACTTATTTTCATTTCAAATTCTCAAACAATAAAAACTTAAAAGCAATGTAAGTAATTTTAGCTAGAGACTTAGAATAGGGAATATTACATCTCTTTCATAGACTCTGTGACTCTTCAAAGTGCTCTAAAGACACTATGAGTGTGATCAGCAGCAAACCATTAGCCTAATCTACACCTCTGTCTTACCCCTACACACACACACACACACACACACACACTCACACACACACTCACACACACACTCACACACACTCTCTCACACACACATACACACACTCTCACACTCACACACACACACTCACACACACTCACACACACACTCACACTCACACACACACACTCACACATACACGCACACACACACATATGCACACACTCACACACACACACACTGTACACCCATACATCCTATTGGTCTACCTTAAATCTGACAGTCTGACAGGTATTCCCAGAGGATGTGCAAGGTCACAAATACTGTCCACACTATATCACCGTTCAAGATCACTAGCACCCACATGGTTAAGGGAAAAGCAATCCTTTCAGTAAAACAAACAAATAAAGCTACACAATGTTTCAACCACATATTCTGAATTTCTTTTACCATTAAAAAATTGATGGATACAGTGAATTATCCAATATTACTGTTCCGAGTTCTATAATTTTCTTTATCTAAAACTATCTTTTATACATAGAAAGCTAGATGCCTTTAAACATAGTTTTAGCAATTCTAAGTAAAAAGTATTTCTTTGAAAAATATGTCTTTTTTGTTTTGTTTTGTTTTTAACTTGGAGGAAAGTCCTGCAAGGAGCGACCCTTTTTTCTCATAGATGAATTCTCCAGCAGTTTCTCCCAGGAGTACACTGGAAGCCCCACTACCCTGTATCTGTGTATGCCAAGGATGGAGCCTCAAGCACTGGATCCCCAGAGAGAGGTCCTGCAGGCACTGTGGCATACTGATCTTTTCCCTTCCATACTCTTGGCGTATCACCCAGTCCTTGGGCATCTTGCCAGTAGAGGTTTCAGTCCAGAACTTGACCTTCACTGGGAAAACCAGGTCCATTTAAAGTGTAATACTTTCATCTTTTGGTTGGATAATTCTTGGTCCTCCATGGATAGGAGTGATACCTAGAACATTCAGAAGTAGAAGGATTTTCTCTATAAT
The DNA here is from genome assembly GCA_006408675.1 of Madoqua kirkii. Lineage (NCBI taxonomy): Eukaryota > Metazoa > Chordata > Mammalia > Artiodactyla > Bovidae > Madoqua > Madoqua kirkii. The sequence continues at coordinate 12,531 of SJYC01077439.1, read as the reverse complement.
CTCAAATATTTCTGTTTACACATTCAATTTCAAAAGCAGTAGCTCAGGTATACAACTAAATAAATGAATAAAATGGTGATTCTAAGCATAAAATGGGGAGATTTTTAGAAACCTGCCTTTTGCTTAAGTTCAGTGCTGACACTGTCTTTCTCAAATTATAAGCTTAATAGTAACTGATAACTCTATAGTGGAAAAATTAAAGCCTATCCAAAGTAGCTTGTACATTTAATGCCTATTTTAAAGCAAAGCAAGTTGAATCAATAATTTTCTTTTACCACAACACATATTTCATTGTTAAAAAATAAAATATTAATGTGTGTTGTGCTGTGTTGGGCTCAGTCATGTCCAAACATTTGTAACCCCATGGACTGTAGCCTGCCAGGCCCTGAATGATATGCTCATTCTCTATTCGCCCACAAAACTGAACAGTTTTACTCTCATAACAACAGTGATATAATTAAGGCAAGCTAGGTGGTATTATTCTGGTGAGAAAGCTAAATATTAATGTGTATAAAATATATTTTTGTGTACTATATTATGCAAAGATGGGCACAATAAAGGACAGAAATGGTATGGATCTAACAGATGCAGAAGATATTAAGAAGAGGTGATAAGAATACATGGAAGACCTATACCAAAAATAGATCTTAATGACCCAGATAATCAAGATAATGTGACCACTCACCTAGAGCCAGACAACCTGGAGAGTGAAGTCGAGTGTGCCTTAGGAAGCATTACTATGAACAAAGCTAGTGGAGGTGATGGAATTCCAACTGAGCTATTTCAAATTCTAAAATATGATGTTGTGAAAGTGCTGCATTCAGTATGCCAGGAAATTTGGAAAACTCAGCAGTGGTCACAGGACTGGAAAAGGTCAGTTTTCATTCCAATTCTAAAGAAGGGTAATGCCAAAGAATGTTCAAACTACCATACAGTTGTGCTCATTTCACAATCTGGCAAGGTAGTGCTCAAAATCTTTCAAGCTAGGCTTCAACAGTACATGAAACCAACAATTTCCAGATGTTCAAGCTGGGTTTAGAAAAGGCAGAGAAACCAGAATTTAAATTGCCAACATCTGTTGCATCATAGGAAAAGGAAGAGAATTCTAGAAAAACATCTACTTCTGCTTCATTGACTATGCTAAAGTCTTTGACTGTGTGGATCACATCAAACTGTGGGAAATTCTTAAAAGAGATGGGAATACCAGACCACTTTACTTGCCTCCTGAGAAACCTGTATGCAGGTCAGGAAGCAACAATTAGAACCAGACATTGAATAACAGACTGGTTCAAAATTGGGAAAGGAATATATTAAGGCTGTATATTGTCACCCTGGTTATTTAACTTATATGCAGAGTACATGATACAAAATGCTGGGCTGGGTGAATCAGAAGCTGGAATCAAGATTGCTGAGAGAAATATCAATAACTTAAGATATGAAGATAACATGACCCCAGAGACAGAAAGGGAAAAACTAGAGAGATGGGGAAAAATAGAAATAGTGACAGATTTTATTTTCTTGGACTCCAAAATCGCTGTGGACAGAGGGTATAGTCATGAAATCGAAAGATACTTGCTAAGAAGTAAAGCTATGACAAACCTAGACAATGTATTAAAAAGCAGAGACATCACTTTACTGACAAAGGTTTGTATAGTCAAAGCTATTATTTTTCCAGTAGTCATGTATGGATTGGACCATAAAGAAGGCTGAGTGCCAAAGAATTTATGCTTGCAAACTGTGATCCTGGAAAAGACTCTTGAGAACCCCTTGGACAGGAAGGAGATCAAGCCAGTCAGTCCTAAAGGAAACCAACCCTGAATATTCATTGGAAGGACTTATGCTGAAGCTGAAGCTCCAATACTTTGGTCACCTGATGCAAAGAGCCAACTCATTGCAAAAGACGCTGACACTGGAAAATATTGAAGGCAAGATGAGAAGGGGACAACAGCAGATGAGATGGTTGGATGGCAACACCAATTCAATGGACGTGAGTTTGAGCAAACTCCAGGAGATGGTGATGGACAGGGAAGCCTGGCGTGCTGCAGTCCATGAGGTCACAAAGCTTTGGGCACAACTGAGCGACTGAACAACAGAAATATATTTAATCATACAGCCCTGTAAATGACCACAAATAGAGCCTCCTAGGGCTTTGCTGGGTCTCCCTGGTGGCTCAGATGGTAAAGAGTCTGCCTGCAGTGCAGGAGACCCAGGTTCAATCCCTGGGTGGGAAGATGCCCTGGAGAAGGGAATGGCTACCCACTCCAGTATTCTTGCCTGGAGAATTCCATGGACATAGGAGACTGGTGGGCTACAGTCCATGGGTTTGCAGAGTTGGACATGACTGAGTGACCAACACTTTTCACTTTCACTTTTCAAAGCTGGCCCAGTTTGTTTTCACCTTGTTTTATTTTCATTGCACTCTCAACTCAGTCCTAGTTCCCCTCCCCAAATCCCTCATTTGTGTTAGGGCTCCCTGTTGCTGCTTCTGTCACCTCTTTAACTAATGCCGCATGCTGTGCCTGAGATATTCTTCCTACCCCCTGCCCAAGAAGCCTCACCATTATTTAATCACTTCTATGTATCTTCCCCGAAGAGAGCTAGTAGCTAGATAGTGGCCTTCTGAGACTTTCAGTTCGAGAATGGCATCTCTCTATTTCTAACTAAACATGAACCCTGTAATCAAACGGAGATGTGCCACATTTGGCTTAGTGCTTTAACTGCTGTCTTGATGCTTTGTAGACATGTGTATAGGTTTGACTGACCGTCTTAAGTTGTAAACTTGAATAATACAGGACTTATGTATGTAATTATCTGCATGGTGATTAATCAAGATCAGTTAATAACATTTTGCAGTGGTGACCATGATGAAGATTAAGATGATGATAACACTAGCAGATCTGAGTAGATACTGGTAGAGTAGTTAAAACAATGTTTCATTTTTCAAAGCACATTCTAAGGAAGGCTATCTTAACTTGTGTTCGAGGTAAAATATGAAGAATTACTAAGGTAAACAAGATAAACAGACTTCTTTCCTACAGCATATCTCAATATGCTTCAATATAAGCATAAGTCTTCAATACAGTCATGTGTGTCAACATTCTCCCAAAACAGAAAAATGTACATTCAGGATTTCCCAAATATATTTGGTCATGAAACTTTACTTCTCAGGGAACATCTATTGTCATCTTTGATAATACTACATGTTTACAAAACCTATTTGGGAAAGCAGACTCTACTGATTCTAAGTATTGATTCTAATTACCTCTACATGTTCTGTGATATTTAGCACCCACTACCCTTTGATAGTTGGTAAGGAATCCAAGACCCCAGTTCAATTCCTGGGTGGGGAAGATCCGCTAGAGAAGGGATAGGCTACCCACTCCAGTATTCTTGGGCTTCCCTTGTGGCTCAGCTGGTAAAGACTCTGCCTGCAATGCGGGAGACCTGGGTTGGATCCCTGGGTTGGGAAGATCCCCTGGAGAAGGGAAAGGCTACCCACTCCAGTATTCTGGCCTGGAGAATTCCATGGACTGTATAGTTCATGGGGTTGCAAAGAGTCGAACATGACTGAGCTACTTTCACCCTCACCCTTTGACTGTGGAAAAATCATGATTGCCACAGCTAATTTGATTCATATTTGGAATTATGAGCATTTTCAGTTTATGAAGTGTTAGGTCTTTCCATGTGGAGCCTGACTTATTTCTTGGAAATTAATTGGGAATATCAGTAAACAAGTAATGGCGTTAAGGACAACTCAGGGTTATTTTTACTAGTAAAGCATGAAAACTTTTTCCCCTAATTATATATTCTATCACTGCTATTAGAATCTGAAAAGGGAGCATCATGGTTATACAAATTTCAGAGTGGATGATTCATTTTAATTTGGAGAATTTTAAGAAAATTTGATGTCATTTCCATCATATATTGCTTTAACCTAATCATTTAAATATCTTTGTATTCTAGTCACAATTCCAAAAATAACCATAAACAACTTTTCACCTTTGTTATCAGGTATCTTAATATCTGGACTTCCCTGGTAAAGAATCTGCCTGCAATGCAGGAGACCCCAGTTTGATTCCTGGGTCAGGAAGATCCCCTGGAGAAGGGATAGGAAACCCACTCCCATATTCTTGGGCTTCCCTAGTGGCTCAGATGGTAAAGGATCCACCTGCAATGTGGGAGACCTGGGTTCAGTCCCTGGGTAGGGAAGACCCCCTGGAAGAGGGAGTTGAAATTCATGCCACTATTCCTGCCTGGAGAATCCCCATGAGAGAAGCCTGGTGGGCTACATTCCATGGGGTCTCAAAAAGTCGGAGACAAGTGAGTGACTAAATACAGCACAGCATCTTATTATCTATTTACCATAAGAAGAAAATCTACAATTTCTTTTAGTACAGGAAGATGTCTTTAGAAGTAGAAGTAATGCTTGACTTTTTAAAAAATCATTCGTTTATGTATTGGCTGTGCAGGGCTTCGTTGCTACACGGACCTTCTCTAGTTGCAGAGAGTGGGGCTACTCTCCAGTTGTGGTGTGCAGTTCTCTCATTGCAGCGGCTTCTCTGGTTCCAGAGCACAGGCTCCAGGGCACGTGGGCTTCAGTAGCTGAGGCAGGCAGGCTTAGCTGCCCTTTGGCATGGGGAGTCTTCCCAAACCAGGGACTGAACCTGGGTTCCCTGCATAGGTAGGCAGATTCTCAACAGCTGGATCACCAGGAAAGCCCAATGTCTGATTTTTTAAAAAAAACTTCATAATAGTAGAATTGAAAAGAATAAAAATAAACTTTAAAATAAGACTGAAATTATTCTTAAAAAAGAAAAGAGCTCTTGTAATAGCTTTCCTAAGTTCCTGACACACCTGGTTTTTCATTATATTTAGTTGACTTCCTGAAAATTTTGAAGTATTCATTGCCCATAATCCTGAGTCTTTGAGAAAATGCAGATTTAAAAAGTGATTAGTATAAGTTTTGCCCCATTACAAGACAAAGGTACTTGAAATAACAAGCTGTCAACCGTAAAGAATGGAGACATTTGTATTATCCATGGAAGGCTGGGTGTACTCAGATCAAGAGGAAAGAAAGACAATTCAAAATCTCTCCAGAGATGGGAGGAAGTAATTGATTATGGATATGGTGATTTCTATCAACAACATACCTTTGGTAAATAAGAATAACTCATCATTTCTCTGCAGTTACAAATCATCACAGAACTAAACATACAAAGATAGTATTTGGAAATATGAAGCCAAAAGAGCAAGCAGGTGAATAATTTTATGTGTGATTCATAGAGCAATTCACTGAAACAGGGAAGGAAAAAATGTTGGAGACGGAACTAACCTCAAAAATGAATCTAATTTCCATATAATGATCTTGATAGGTTGTTCTTGAGACCTCTTTCTTTTTCCATGGCTAACAGTTATCTTTGGGGAAGATTTCTAGAATATTTTAAATAGTGGTCACTAGATAGCTTCATTAGCTAGATAGGAAGGCAGTTCATCCAGGGAGAAAGGGCTAGTTAGGAAAAATAAACTCCATAGAACCATGCCTCCTAAAGCAGTTTTGGTCGTATAGGACATGTGAGTGGTTACTCATGGTCCAGTGTGGTGATTCTGAGTGGCCAGCTCATTTACAGCAGACAAAATCAGTGTCCATACCCCCACACTCAAAGTACTTCAGTGCACCCACAGTGGATTCATGTTGATGTGTGGCAAAACCAATACAATATTGTAAAGTAATTAGCCTCCAATTAAAATAAATAATTTATATCTTTTTAAAAAGTGCTTCAAACATGCCAATCTGGTGCCCAGTTCCCAACACCTGAATCTCTTTTCCTGAGGATTTCTCTGACCTCTAGAATCTGCTGTGTCCACCTTTACAGAAGGCCAGAAATGCCAGGTAACTAACATCTCCTGGGGGAAAAGTACTCAAAAAATGACTAACAGAAATTAGAGATAAATACCAGCCCAGGTTCCTCAGCCTACGAATGGGAGAACGGAAGCACATGTTCTCCACTGGCTCCCGGATTTCCACAGTGTGACCAAGCTCCACGTACCACAATGGTAACTTGCTTGAAAATGAAGCCTTTATTGAAATACTTCCTCAATCCCCTAGCAGAGTTTCTTGGGATTGCCTCTCACATAAACTGCTGCTAAATCACTTAGTTGTGTCCAACTCTGTGCAACCCCATAGACGGCAGCCCACCAGGCTCCCCCATCCCTGGGATTCTCTAGGCAAGAACACTGGAATGGGTTACCATTTCTTTCTCCAATGCATGAAACTGAAAAATGAAAGTGAAGTCTCTCAGTCATGTCCAACTCTTAGTGACCCCATGGACAGCAGCCCACCGGGCTCCTCCACCCATGGGATTTTCCAGCAAGAGTACTGGAGTGGGGTACCATTGCCTTCTCCCCTCAAATAAACTAATTGTACTCAAATCTTTTTGCCCCAAACTGTGCCCAACAGTAAAACTGCAGAAATCCAGAGTTGAATGAAATTGATAGAGTGTATTTTCAGAGCACCAATGACGATTACTTTAGAAGATAACGCACAGCCCCAGGAAACTGAGGTTTCTTATTTAGGGTAAGCAAAAGGGAACACATAACAACAAATCCTTCTCCCACAAACATATCTTAAAATCACCAGAAGCGATTCTTTGTTTAGGTGGATTTTCCCCCTTGCATTCTATACAAATAATGGGTAGGTTTTAGTTATGGAAATTTGAGTTTACAGCTCTTCCAATATGGGACAAATGTTTAATTTTTTAAAAATATAGAAATACTTTTCCTTTTCATTATTTTCATTTTTTATGGGAGTAAATTACTACTGAGCTATCACTCTTTTCCAACTAAGAATACAGCAGCTGCACCCATACAAAAGATGGGGAATATACATTCTACCCACAGTTGTATCATTCTGAGCCAAGCTATTTTACAAAAAGCCAATACAATACTGTAAAGTAATTAACCTCCAATTAAAATAAATAAATTTATATTTTAAAAAGGGTTTTAAATAAAAGGTGGGGGAGGGGGAAACCTCTGGAATCAAGGATAGAGAAATTAAATGCAATGTTCTATATTGAACTTTCACATTTCTAGATCTCACCTGTTAGAAGTAAAATTGTAATAGCCACTTTCCTCTAGGACTTCTTCTATCACAGTCTAAAGTTGGAAAAAAAAAATCAGGTTAGTATTGAATTAAAAACAACAAAATAAAATCATTCAGAGGCAGTGCAAAAACCTCACCTGCATCTGTTCATATGTTATCCCCTCCTCCAAATCAAGGCTAGAGGGTAGACCTGGAAACAGATAAATTATGAAAAGTCTGACATTTGGCTCATGTTTTCTTCAGTTGTACTGGCAATTAGAACTCACATGCAATGAAAACAGGTCAGTTTCTTAATGATGAAAATGAGTACTTACAAACACATTCCAAATTATCTTGGCTTTCAGAGTAGTGATCACAATATAATACACAAGATTTACAGGAATTGCTCATGGTGTAAGTTGGCCAATTAAGTTAGGGGTGTGTGTGTATGTGTTAAGGATAGGTGAAGAGTAATTCTAAGCATAAATTTCCTGATAAGCACAAAAAGAAAAAATTTAAGAAACTCTCCCCAATCCATCAGCAAAAAGAGTAGATTGTTCTAGAAAGAGAATAAATTCTCAGAGGAAGGCAGAAATAGCCAGTGTACTATATCAAAGATCTGACCATTTCCTATGGCTGCCAGGAGGGAAATACATTTGAAATTGGAGGACAGTAATTCTTTTGAGGTTTGGCATGAGTATGACACACCAGCACTTTGACCTACCCCAACACCACCCAAAGTAACGTTGACCAGTTTCCACTCCAGTCAACCCACACTTCCTCATGTGGAGGCCTGGGGGTCCCCTGCCACTTAGGAGAGAGAAAATGACTGGAGATTTAAAAGATGCGTGAAGATACGAGTCCTGGCAGCTTGCTTTTCAAGTCCAGCTTAAAGGCCTTGCCCAAGCGCTCCTTAGTTCTGCTCTCTTTGCTTTTGCCCCTTCTGCCACAAAAAGGGCCGCAGCTGGTCTGCTCTGGGCTGAGGCGTCCAGCTTCTGGAAGAGCCTGTCAGCTCCCTTTCAGGCCACTGAGAGGTTTTCAGCAGAGCTCCTCAGTCAGCAGGTCTGCTGTGGTAAGAAGTCTGGCCTGTGACTGACCACCTTGCCCGGGGGATGCTGTAAAAGTAGCTGACTTCACTCAGTAGGATCCTCTCTAGGGCCATCCATGTTGCTGTAAATGGCAATATTTTATTCTTTATAAGTAGTATTCCATTGTATGTATATGTGCATATATATGTGTGTGTATATATATATATATACCATATCATACTAAATAAAGTAAGTCAGAAACACAAATTTTATATATCATTTATATGTGGAATCTAAAAAATAATACAAATAACTTATTTACAAAACAGAAACAGACTCATAGACATAGAAAACACGCCTCTAGTTACCAAAGGGGAAAGAAAAGGGGATATATTAGGGATTGCCAGGAGCCAGCGTGAGGAATCCCGCCCGTGGCGATGGTCATGAGGAAGGAAGCCAGACAAAACGCAAAGGCGTGATCTAGCTCCAGGGTTCCCCCTGAGTTTTCCTGAACATCTGCCCCCCAGAAAGCAGACTCTGCCTGCCTTATTGTACTGTGCTTTCCACTCTTCTGACATTCTCTGGAAAGAGTTAACTCAGGGCTTCAGTTCACAGTCTCCTGCAAAAGAATGTCTTGGCTTAAAACCCCTCTTGATGGCTCCCTAGCTTGCCTGACAGAGACTTTTACACCTTGTGATTGTTTACAGCCCCTCAACCAGGAGAGGCACACAGCTTAAAGCATCTAAAAGATACAGAGCCTTTTCGAAGAGCTAAAAATTATATTGGTGACGGGTTTTCACTGTTGACTCAATGACTGCTGCCAGGCCTCCATATTCTTTACCTTTCAGACACCTGAAGGGTATTAATCAGTGTAATAGGGATATAGAAATAGGAATGTAGTAGTTTTGATGTTAGCAACACTAGACTTTTGAGTTAATTACTTTTCTTTGTTATATATCACTGCACTCCTCTTGTGTCCTTGCTATGTAAGAACGTAACTTTATTTAGTGCTGAGAGTGGCACCAGACTTTGGGAAGATCAACACAAGTAAGTCTTCTGGTTGACAAACCCTTATCAGAAAAAAGGCTGTAAAATGTTAATTGGCCCTCTGGCCAGAAGATGATGTAAATCACCTAAGACTTGTGTATACAGTTAGGTATGCAGAGAGAAAGCCTGGTTTGGATAAGAGTCAGGGCTGCTAATGCTGCATAACTTTATAATACCCATTGATCTCTATGTACAATCAAAAAGGTATAAAAGGCCTTTCAAAACAATAGAGGCCGGGCCAGTCACTGGACTGGTTTCCCCTGTGTCTTCTCTTTACTCTAATTTCTGGCTGAATTCCCATCTAGGGCATGGAGCCTCGCCATGTCTACTTACTTGCGCCGGCTTTTAAGATCCACGCAAGGGTGAGCCCAAGGCGGGGCACCCCCGATATTCAAGAGGATGCCAGTGGTCTAACGCATTTAGGTATGCAGAGAGAAAGCCTGGTTTGGATAAGAGTCAGGGCTGCTAATGCTGCATAACTTTATAATACCCATTGATCTCTATGTACAATCAAAAAGGTATAAAAGGCCTTTCAAAACAATAGAGGCCGGGCCAGTCACTGGACTGGTTTCCCCTGTGTCTTCTCTTTACTCTAATTTCTGGCTGAATTCCCATCTAGGGCATGGAGCCTCGCCATGTCTACTTACTTGCGCCGGCTTTTAAGATCCACGCAAGGGTGAGCCCAAGGCGGGGCACCCCCGATATTCAAGAGGATGCCAGTGGTCTAACGCAGATGGCGCATACTTCTTGTCTCAAAGTTTTATTGGTTTTCCACATAAACTAAGTTATTTTCTCCACTTAATTTTCCTACTATACTATTTCTTCCTAATCTAATCTTATATTTCTAATTAAATAAATAAATAAGTTTTTCCTCACCTACGCCGTTCACCCTTCGAATCACCCTGGATCCACCAGGGCTGAACCTGGGCAAGGGATATGGGATTAATAGATACATAGCAGCCCAGTGTTAGTCACTAGTCATGCCTGACTCTACAACCCATGAACTGCAGCCCGCCAGCCGCCTCTGTCCATGGCATTTTCTAGGCAAGGATACTGGAGTGGTTTGCCATTTCCTTCTCCAGGGGATCTTCCCGACCCAGGGATAAAATCCAGGTCTCCTGCACTACAGGCAGATTCTTAACCAGCTGAGCTACCAGGGAAGCTCCCATGCATGCTACTATATAAAAAATGAATACTAATAATTTACTATATAGCACTGGGATATTCAGTATCTTGTAATAACTTTTAATGGAAAAGGAGAATCTGAAAAAAGAATATATATATATACTTCATGGGAAATAGATGGGGAAACAGTGGAAACAGTGCCAGACTTTATTTTTGGGGGGGCTCCAAAATCACTGCAGATGGTGACTGCAGCCATGAAATTAAAAGACGCTTACTCCTTGGAAGAAAAGTTATGACCAACCTAGACAGCATATTCAGACAGCATATTCAATTCATGGGGTCACAAAGAGTCAGACACAACTGAGTGATGAACTGAACTGATTATATATATATATATATATATATATATATATCTGAACCACTTTGCTATATACCTGAAAATAATGCAATATTAAAATTAACTGTAGTTCAATTAAAAATAAGTAAAAGCAAATGACTTTAGATAAACAATTCATTTTAAATGAAATTCTACCAACCCAGGTTAGCTTTATCCCAAGAGTCTAAGACTTAGGGAAAGTTTGATAATTAATACAAGACATGATTTGCCTAAATTAGGCAACAACAAAAGCACAGCAGACTTGAAGATTCTTTTTGGCTGAGGAGATGGAAAGTCTTCATTTAACCATATAAGCTTCACATCTCTCTGCCCTACTGAGAGATATAAAACTATAGTTTACAGGGATTCAAAAATTACTTAGGAATTCTCTAACCTCAGAGTAGCTTGAAGATCTCTTCTGGGGATCAAATATCACAGGAAGGTCTTTATGCTGAGTCCCTACATACTGGCTAAGCATATTTTTATATAGTTACACTGATCCTTGCTATAATCCTAAAATGTAGGTACCATTTTTATTCCTACTTTATAGGCAAAATCCTGGGATTCAATGAGGTCAAATAATTTTCTCAAGATCAGTTACTAAGTGATTTAGCTGAGATTTGAATGTAGGCATCCAGGTTTACAGAATACATGCTTTTAATCCCTATGTTATATTGCCTCCCTATATGAAGTTTTTACACACAAAAAAGAGAATCAAATACATATGATTTGGATTCTTCAGGTGAGTTTCAAATTTTCCATTTTATTCAAATTCTGCATATCTGCTTTTTATGTCCATGGATGCTTTGGGCATTTGATTTCCCATCATCAGATAGGAAGAAATAAAAAGAAATTCAATTTACCCACACAGATTCTGTTTGCTTATGGTATTCATAACTGATGGAGGAAGCTATTACAAGTGTGTAAAATAACTCTGAGGGAATTTCTAGATTCCTACTGTATGTCCCTTCCAACTATCACCATAGATAATCAAAATAAGCTCTCTTTTCATTTTAAGTTGAAGATAACCTTTTAAGGATAGCTGTTGATCCAAATAACCTATTTCTTCATGAAAGCCAGATTTCCTGTGTTGAAAATTGTTACCTGTTGGGTCATTTGAAGACAAGCTGTTTCCACCCAGTGAATGATGCAATAAGTGGTAATCTGCTGTGAAAAAGTTGGGTTCAATTGGCTCTGGAGATCCTTGAGATAACTGGAACAGAAAAAGCAAAATTACCTCTTATTTCACATTCAGAGTCACATGACATGAAACCTCTGTGTGTCTCTGCTCAGAAAAGTTAGTGCTCTTCAGTTGTCAATCCCTGTCTACAGATAAAGACCCATCTTCTTCCTTTCAAACGAAGTTATAAATTAGGGGCAGGCAAATTACAGTGAAAGCAAGCAGATAATTCCTGGTCACATGAAAAAAAATGCTCTATAGCTTTATGAGAACAAAATAAAAATACAGAAAAACAATGGTATGGGCCTGGGATATCAGAATGTTATTATTATCAGGCATAGGAGGAAAAAGCTACAATCATTTGACAAATTATTTTTAGTTCAAATCATCCCTTTTCATATATACGCTTTGAACAATGCCTTCGTGTTTGATCAAAACAAACAACAAATATGTTTCTTAATACATTTTCCTAAATTACCGTTAATTTTCATCTCCAAACATTAATTTTCAATACTGTAAAGGGAAGAGTAATTCACTAAATGTCAGAACTTACTGTTCCAATTATTTAATACCCTTTTGTAAAGCTGAAGTTTTAAAATGGAACTTTCAAAATCATTTCATATTTAATTCCAACCAGCACTTGAGCTGGCCAACTTTTTGTGCCTATGTAAAATAATATATTTTCAACGTGTTGATT
>SJYC01077437.1:0-12614 GCA_006408675.1 Madoqua kirkii | reverse complement strand
ATTTTATATAAACATTTTAATAATCTGAATGTGAAAACTTCAATGTCTGTAATTATTATATTCTCCATTTCTTGTTTCTGTTTCTCACTCATTGTGACTTGTTTCTTCATGTGCTTCATGCTTTATTTGTATTGTGACTTCATGACTTTTATAATTTAAAAATAATTTTTAAAACATAATTCTATTGTTTTATTTAGATGATATATATCCATTATTCTTCATAATTTTATCTGGAGATTCACTGAAATTTCATTAAAGTCTATTCTTTCTCAAAGTGTGTTTATTTCTTTTTGCCATATTCCTGGACACTGCATTTTTTCACATTGCAATTTTGGCTTGGAGTGTTCAAGCTATACTAATAGTGAATTCAATATCCAAAGACATATGTGAGAAAGCTCAAACTTAGAAAATCTGAAGGAGAACATGAATGTAGGCCACTTAAGCATATGGAGAAATCTCTGACCACATCTTAACTCCTGCTTGGGTCACAGGTTTGTCCCCTATTCATGTAATCTGTTACATCCTGAGCTTTAGGCCATAAGGGATGCAATGATACTAAAACCAAAAATCAGTTTTTCTCCCTTATTTTGGACAATGTAAGCTTTTTATTTCCAGATTCTGAACATTCTGTTTCTTTATTTCCAAGTCATCTATGCAACAAAAGAAAGAAACAGAGGAGGAAGAAGACGGGGTAGAAAATGAGAAGAGGAAGGAGAGAAAAGAAAATAATATTTCCCTTTGTTTTATTCCTTTTATAGCACACTCAAATATAATATTAAGAAAATATTTATCTATTTTTTTATTGCAATGATACACTATACTGGTGAGTTCTCTTTCAATTACAAGTAGAAGAAAATCAATTCAAACTTCCTTTAAAATGGGAGAAAAGGAAGGTCAGTGTCTAGTCATCAGTATTGTACTGTACTTCGAGTCTTGTATACCCTTCGCTCAGCTTCCTTGAATGTGACATCTTATGTAATTGTTATGTAACATCTAAACCATTTCCTCATGAGTCAATGTGGGTAGATTGTGTGTTTCTAAAAATTTTGCCATTTATCCTATTTGATCAGTTTGTTGGCATATATTTGTTCCTTTGCATTTCTGTGGTATTATTTGCAATGTTTCCTTTTAAATTTATTTATTTAATTTTTAAAATCAAAGTATAGTTTACTTACAATATTATATTAGTTTCAGTTGTATAATATAAGTTTTCATAAACCTCTTATCCGTATTCTTCAGAGGGCAGATAGAATGAAAACCACAGTCACAGAAAACTAATCAAACTGATCACATGGACCACAACTGTGTCTAATTCAGTGAAACTATGACCCATGCCATGTAGGGCCAGTCAAGAGGGACAGATCATGTAGGAGAGTTCTGAGAAAACGTGGTCCACTGGAGAAGGGAATGGCAAACCTCTTCAGTATTCATGAACAGTATGAAAAGGCAAAAATATTTGACACTGAAAGATGAACTCCTCAGATTGGTAGACGCCAGCAGAGAAGAGTGGATAAATAACTCCAGAAAGAATGAAGAGATGGAGCCAAAGCAAAAACAATGCCCAGTTGTGGATGTGACTGGTGATGGAAGCAAATTTTGGCTCTGTAAAGAAAAATATTGCATAAGGATCTGTCTTGTTAAATCCATGAATCAAGGTAAATTGGAAGTGGTCAAATGGGAGATGGCAAGAGTGAGCATTGACATTTTAGGAATCAGATAACTAAAATGGACTGGAATGGGTGAATTTAATTTCCATGACCATTATATCTACTACTATAGGCAAGAATCCTTTAGAAGAAATGGAATAGCCCTCATAGTTAACAAAAGAGTCTGAAATACAGTACCTAGGTGCAATCTCAAAAACGACAGAATGATTTCAGTGCGTTTTCAAAGCAAGCCATTCAATATCACAGTAATCAAACTCTATACCCCAACCAGTAATGTTGAAGAAGCTGAAGTTGAACAATTCTACAAAGACCTAGAAGAATTTCTAAAACTAACACCCCCCAAAAGATGTACTTTTCATCATAGGGGACTGGAATGAAAAAGTAAGAAGTCAAGAGATACCTGGAGTAACAGGCAGATTTGGCTTGGACTATAAAATGAAGCAGAGCAGAGGCTAACAGAGTTTTGCCAAGAGAATACACTGGTTATAGCAAACACCTCTTCCAACAACACAGAGAAGACTCTACACTTGGATATCACCAGATGGTTAATACCAAAATAATAATAATAATAATAATAATAATAATAATAGATTACATTCTTTGCAGCCAAAGATGGAGAAGCTCTATGCAGTTAGCAAAAACAAGACCAGGAGATGATTGTGGCTCAGATCATGAACTCCTTATTGGAAATTCAGACTTTAAGAGTGGGGAAAAACACTAGACCACTCATGTATGACTGAAATCAAATCCCTTATGATTATACACTGGAAGTGATACATATATTCAAGGGATTAGATCTGATAGAGTGCTTGAAGAACTATAGACAGTGATTCATAACATTGTACAGAAGGCAGTGATCAAGATCATCCCCAAGAAAAATAAATGGAAAAAGGCAAAATGGTTGCCTAAGGAGGCATTACAAATAGCTGAGGAAAGAAGGGAAGCTAAAGCAACAAAGAAAAGGAAAGATATACCCATTTGAATGCAGAGATCCAAAGAATAGCAAAGAGAGATAAGAAAACCTTCCTCAGTGATCAATGTAAAGAGATGGAAGAAAACAATAGAATGGGAAAGACTAGAGATCTCTTCAAGAAACTTAGAGATCCCAAGGGAACATTTCACATAAAGATGGACACAAAAAAGGACAGGAATGATATGGATCTAACAGAGGCAGAAGATATTAAGAAGAGGTGGCAAACACACAGAAGAGCTATGCAAAAAAGATCTTCATGACCCAGATAATTTCATAGCGAGATCCCTTACCCAGAGCCAGACATCCTGTAATGGGGAGTCAAGTGGTCCTTAGGAAGCATCACTGCAAACAAAGCTAATGGAGATGATGGAATTCCAGTTGAGCTATTTCAAATGCTAAAAGATGATGCTGTTAAAGTGTTGCACTCAATATGCCTGCAAATTTGGAAAACTCAACAGTGAGCACAAGACTGGAAAATGCCAGTTTTCATTCCAATCCAAAAGACAGCCAATGCCAAAGAATGTTCAAACTACTTCACAGTTACACTCACCTCACACACTACCAAAGTAATGCTCAAAATTCTCCAAGCCAGGCTTCAATAGTACATGAACCACGAACTTCCAGATGTTCAAGCTGGATTTAGAAAAGGCAGAGGAAACAGAGATCAAATTTCCAACATCCATTTGATCATCAAAAAAACAAGAGAGTTCCAGAAAAATATCTAGCTCTCTTTTACTGACTATGCCAAAGCCTTTGTGTGGATCACCACAAGCTGTGGAAAATTCTTAAAGAAATGGGAATCCGAGACCACTTACCTGTCTCCTGCGAAATCTGTCTTTAGTTCAAGAAGCAATATTTAGATCTGGACATAGAAAAACAGATTGGTTCCAAATCAGGAAAAGAGTACGTCAAGCCTGTATATTGTCACCCTGCTTATTTAACTTATATGCAGAGTACATCATGTGAAATGCAGACTGGATTCAGCACAAGCTAGAATCAAGATTCCTGGGAGAAAATGACACCATCCTTATGGCAGAAATTGAAGAGGAACTAAGCAGTCTTTTGATGAAAATGAAAGAAGAGAGTGAAAAAGCTGGCTTTCACCCCTCTCCCCTGTGATAACCACTAGCTTGTTAGCTTTATCTGTGAGTCCATTTCTGTTTTCTTAATTTGTTTGTTTCACTTCTAAATTCCACATGTAAGTGAAAACATACGGCATTTTTCTTTCTTTGATTTATTTCACTAAGCATAACACCCTTCTGGTCTATCTTTATTGTCACAAATGGCATTATATGTATGTCACATGAACACACACACCATGGAATATTATCATGCCACAGAAAATAATGAAGTTTTGCTATTTATAATAGCATGAGTGTAATGTATGTATATTTCTTTCTGTCTGGATGATTTATCCATTGTTGAACATCTGACATTGACATCTCCTACTATCTACCAATGCTGAATCATGAAGAAAGAAAATTTGAAAAGACCAATTACTAGTAAGGAGGGTGAGTCAGTAATAAAAACTTCCCACCAAAAAAAAGTCCAGGACCTGATAGATTCAAAGGTGAATTCTAGCAAATATTTAAAGAAAACTTAATATAAATCCCTCTCAAACTCTTCCAAACAGTAGAAGAGGAGGAAAAATCACTTCCAAATTCTGTTTACAAGGCCAGCATTACCCTGACACCAAAGCCAGACAAGAACACTACGATAAAGGAAAATAATAGGTCAATATCCTTGATAAACATAGATGCACATATTCTCAACAAAGAATTCAACAACACTTTGAAAGGGTCATACACCATAATCAGGTGGGATTTATTACCGGGATGCAAGTATGGTTCATCATCTGCAAATTAATGTGATAACTACATTAACAAACTAGTGGATAAAAATCATAAGATCATCTTGTTAGATGCAAAGAAAGCATTTGGCACGATTTAACATCCATTCATGAGAAAAACTCTCAGCAAACATCAAACCAAGAAATTGATATTGGTATACATATACTGAAGACGTTTGAGAGTTCTATTTTATAAACTCAGAAAACAGGTTTAAATAAACCATTTGATATAGTAACTTGCCCCAAATAAAACCCACAAGGAAGTTAAGGGTTTTGATAGCCATTAAAATATCTTTAAGCAATCAAACATTTAAATGTAATAAGGCTTTATTTATTGTTGTATTTTTTTTCTGTTTTATGCTTTTGCTATTTCCTTCTCCATACATTCTCTTATATTATTCTCTAGAGTCTTTTGTTACCTTCCCTCTTCTCTGTTCTTACCCTAGATGCTGTCATTCATGTCTTTAAAAATACTGAGTATGTTGATAACTTCAAAATCTACACCTCCCAATTTCATCATGGCTTTCTGCCCTATATTTTTAACTAACTATTGTAGATGTCTCTGATGTATTTCCAACCAACACATCAAAGTATTATCACTTATACTTTCCTTTCTTAAACTTCTTATTGTTGTTTAGATGCTAAGTCATGTCCAACTCTTTGCAATCCCATGCACTGCCACACTTCAGGTTTCCTTGTCTTCCACTCTTTCTCAGTTAGCTCAAACTAATGTCCATTGAGTCAGTGATGCTATCCAACCATCTCATCCTCTGCTGCGCTATTTTCCTTTCACCTTCAATCAGGGTGTTTTCCAATGAGTCGGCCTTTTGCATCACGTAACCCAAGTATTGGAGCTTCAGCTTCAGCATCAGTCTTTCCAATTAATATCCAGTGTTTATTTCCTTTAAGATTGACTGGTTTGATCTTCTTGGAGTCCAAGGGACTCTCAAGAGTCTTCTCCAACACCACAATTCAAAAGCATCACTTCTATGGCTCTCATTATTTTTTTTTTTATGATCCAACTCTTACATCCATACATGACTACTGAAAAAAAAATATCTTTGATTATATGGATCTTTGCTGGCAAAGTGATGTGTTTGTTTTTTAATTCACTGTCTAGGTTTGTCATAGCTTTCTTTCTAAGAAGTAAGTGTCTTCTAATTTTATTGCTGCAGTCATCATCCTCAGTGACTTTGGAACCCAAGAGAATAATATCTGTCACTGTTTCCACTTTTCACCCTTCTATTTGCCATGAAGTGATGGGGCTGGATACTGTAATCTTAACTTTCTTAACAATTATTAATTTTATAAGCTTTCACTCAGTTGCCTCAACATGGAACTATCTTTTACTAATTAGTAAAACTAATGTTTTACTCCTTCATTTCTTTCAAGCCCCACATTTAAACTGGTTTCCAAGGCATCTAGACTATCTATGACATATTTCTCTTTGGAATTCTGCATTCAAATGGGTATATCTTTCCTTTTCTTCTCTTTGTATTGCATCTTTTCTTTTCTCAGCTATTTATAAAGCCTCCTCAGACAATCATTTTGCCTTTTTGCATTTCTTTTTCTTGGGGATGATCTTGATCACTGCTTCTTGTACAATGTCACGAACCTCCGTCCATCATTCTTCAGGCACTCTGTCTATCAGATCTAATCCCTTGAATCTATTTTTCACTTCCACTGTATAATCATAAGGGATTTGATTTAGGTCATACCTGAATGGTCTAGTGGTTTTCCCTACTTTCTTCAATTTAAGTTTGATTTTGGCGATAAGGAGTTCATGATCTGAGTCACAGTCAGCTCATCTTGGACCCATCTGACTTTAATCAGTTTATGTTATGCCCTTGGGCTATATAATTTTGTCAAAAGTTGTGCCCTGCCCCCTTCCCTCCTGTTTCATGCTCTTTTCCTGAGCCCTGTTCGGGCCCACAGTGCTGCCTCTACAGTTTTCTAAAGGGACAACCAGAAAATAGCTGGCCTTTAAGAGAGAAACACTGTATAATACCCAATATATCTAGATATTCAGGCTTTCATCTTCCATGTTTCCTACAACATGTGCAACAACAGTATCCTTCAGTGAACCCATTAGGGTGGGTGATAGGCACACAATGCCTGCTAGAAGTCCATCTGTTGGTGGCATCTCTTCAAGGACAATTGGCCTTCTAGGGATAACGTTTGCCACTTTGGGAGTTGGCCCTGCAGGCCATTTGGCCCCAAACCCTTACCACCCTTCACCTAAAGTTACAAACATATCCATGGATCAAATCTCCACTCCACTTTTATGTAACATCTGGTCTATTGCCTCTTATCAATTTGTTCATAAGCCACTTACTAACTCCTACAACCAGGACTCTGTCCCCTTGTAGGCAAGATTGCTCCACCTCACTTATTGTTAAAATACATTAATACCCTTAACAGGAGCAGATAAACCACTCTTTTGTCATTATTTCTGCTACTTCTTAAAGTGGGTCTATGACAATGAAATAATTGACATTGAAACCATTCTAAACTGCTCTTATGGATGCCTAGGGGAGGAAATCAGTGACTTGCATTCCCTCAGAGCAATAAAAAGATGACGCTTGTGGCTGTTTCACCAGGTTCCCAGTCTCAGGGCACAGGCTTGGATTGCTTTACATCATGGTGTCTACTCTCATCCTCAGTAGACAAATCAGCAAAGAGTTAAAGATTACAACTCCTTAATCTTACCCAGCACTAGTTATGCTGGAGACCTTGGGGATGCCCATCTCCAGCCCCAGGGTCCCAGGAGGTCAACCTGCCTCAACTTTCCTAGGGATCTGGTCCCTGGAAGGTTGTCATGCCTCAGCCTGCTCGGGGATCCACCAGCCCAGGATCCCAGGGGGTCAAAATGCCTCGACCTGCCTGGGGACCCAATTCTCGAGAGGCCGACCTGCCTCGACCTGACTGGGGATTTGATCTCCAGAAGGCTGCCAGGCCTCAGCCTGCCTGGGAATCTGCACACTGACCCAGAGATGCCTGGCTTTCAGGTTACAACAGTACTGGGTAGGATAAGCTTCAGAAAGACTCAACCCTAAGGAAGTCTACCCATGAAAATAGACGGAAGTCTATCATTTTTGGTTCTGTCCCCAGTCTCAGCAATAACTCAGGAGCCCAACGAGATCCACATTGCCTTTCTGGAAAGGCTAAAAGAGGCCCTCCAAAAGTTTACCAACTTAGACCTAGACTCTTATGAGGGACAAATGATTTTAAAGGACAAATTCCTGTCCCAATGTGCAACAGACATCAGGATAAAATTAGAAGAGCTACAGCAACAGGATTCTGCTGCATCTTTAGATGAGATGGTCCAGACAGCCACCAATACCTTTTATAACAGAAAGAGAGAGGGAGACCAAGGCCCAGGAAAGGGAGAAAATGAAAGAGACAAGACATGCCCAGATGCTGGCCACCCTCCAGGGAAGCCCTATGGCAAACTCTGTGTCCTCGAAGGACAAGGCACCAGGCAAATGTCTAGTCTGTAGACAGGTGGGTATTGGGCCAAAGAGTGTCCAAACCATAACAGATGTCCTACAAATGCCATCAGCTGGGACATTGGGAGGCACTCTGCCATCAGGACCCAAGAACCTCAAGATCAAGCACCAAGCCTTCCCTCACCATGTTTCAACAGGACTGAAGTGACCCAGTCCAGCCAGCCCACCTGTCACAGATAACCATCATGGGGCTGGAGCCAAGAGTGCAACTGGTTATGGCAGTAGGTCCAAGAATTTATTGGTTGACACAGTGGTTACCTCCTCTGTCCTGACCTCATACTCTAGGGCCTTCTCCTCCCAAACCTGTACCATTTTGGGTGCTACAGGAAAAACAATTACTAAAAGATTCACCTGAGCACTTCTTTGTTGCTGGGTGCACAAATATCTTCCCACCAGTAGTGTCCTACTCCCTTATTGGGAAGAGATATACTCACTAAACTGGAACCACCCTTGTGATGGGAAGCTTTTAAGCCTCTAGAGCCCTACAGCTTCTGGTTACTACTGAGTAACCCATTAAACCCTTTCTAATACAGAGGGACCAAAACTATAGGGGGACAAAATTAACCCCTAGGTGTGGGACCAGGGGACTCCTGGATGAGCCCATCAAGCTGAACCAGTCATCATTGTACTCCAAGATCCCACCCGGTTTCCAAACTGTAAGAAATATCCCCTGAGAAGAAAAGCTCAGGAAGGACTACAGGATAAATTCCTTGCCTGTGGGCTACTGGTCCCCACCAATTCACCATGTGCAACCCCGATCTTCCCTGTAAAATAAAAAGGATGGAGCCTGGCAAATGGTTCAAGATCTATGGATCATAAATGAAGCTGTAGTCTCCCTCCATCCCACAGTACCCTATCCCTATGTAATCTTGGGAGAAATCCCACCCAGTGCCAAGTGGTTTACAGTCTTGGATCTCAAAGATGCATTTTTTGCATACCACTGGCTAATGAATCCCAATACCTTTTTGCCTTCAAGTGAGAGGTTCCAGGAGAAAAACACCAACAGATGACTTGGACAGTATTATCTCGGATTCAGAGATAATCCCCAACTGTTTGGCAGGCTCTTAGCCGGGATCTCCTAGATATGGACCTTGGACCTAATGGGGAAATATTGCAATACGTAGATGACCTACCAATCTGCTCTCCAGATGAGAAAAATACCCAACCACATGCAATTCAGGATCTAAACCTTTTGGCAAAGAGGGCATACAAAGTTTCCTGTGCTAAGGCACAGATGGTTGTGACAAAGGTCACTTACCTGGGAGTTCAGATTACATGCAGGTCCAGGATGCTGTCCTCTGATTTGATACAAGAAATCCTCCAGTTGCTCTCCCCCGTGACTGAAAAACAATTATGAGCTTTCCTGGGGCTAACTGGGTATTATGGAATCCGGATACCAACTATGGTCTTATTGCCCAGGCCTTCTATGAAAAGCTTAAGGGATAGGATGATTCAATCCTACTGCTGTGGGGAACTCCTCAAAAGAAGGCAGAAGCTACACTAAAACAAGCCTTAACTCAAGCACCTTACTTGAGGTTGCCAGACCCAGAAAAAAACACTTCAACATTATGTCCATGAAAAAGAAGGAATAGCCTTGGGAGTATTAAATCCAAGATTGGGACCTGAGCTCCAGCCTGTAGACTTGACCCAACCACGTAAAGCTAGCCTCCCTGCCTTCAAAATCTTGCAGCTATTGCAATCCCGATAGAAGATGTTTTAAAACTCTCTTTTGGTGGAAAGCTATTTTTACCAGCCACCAAGTGAAACAGCTCATACATGGGAGAGGCCATTTCTGGATGCCTGATGAAAGAATCCTCAGATGTCAAGTAGTGCTGATGGAAAATCCAGGCCTCACTATATCCCCTTCTGAGGATCTTAATCCAGCCACCCTCCTGCTTACCTTTGAGGGCTTCCCCTTTCACTCTTGCCTAGAAACCTTGGACCACTGGACAAAAGCCAGAGAGTGATTGTCAGAGAAGACGCTCTGACCAATCCTGAGGAAGTCTGTTACACTGATGGAAGCAGCTTTGTCTTGGATGGAAGAAGAAGAGCTGGATATGCAGTAGCCTCTAATTTTGAGGCCATAGAGGTGAAACCTTTGCCACCAGGTACTTCAAACCAGTTAGCTGAGCTCATAGCCCTGACTTGAGCTTTAGAGCTGGGTAAAGGAAAAAGAGTAGCCATTTAGACAGACTCCAAGTATGCCTTTCTGGTGCATAATGCACATGCTGCTATTTGGAAAGAAAGAGGCCACTTGAACACCCGAGGGTACCCAATCAAATATTGTGATCAAATCTTTAGGCTGCAGCCATGAAATTAGAAGACACTTGTTCCTTGAAAGAAAAGTTATGACCAACCTAGATAGTATATTCAAAGCAGAGACTACTTTGCCAACAAAGGTCCATCTAGTCAAGGCTATGGTTTTTCCTGTAGTCATGCATGAGCACTGAAGAATTGATGCTTTTGAACTGTGGTGTTGGAGAAGACTCTTGAGAGTCCCTTGGACTGCAAGGAGATCCAACCAGACCATTCTGAAGGAGATCAGCCCTGGGATTTCTTTGGAAGGAATGATGCTAAAGCTGAAACTCTAGTACTTTGGCCACCTCATGTGAAGAGTTGACTCATTGGAAAAGACTCTGATGCTGGGAGGGATTGGAGGCAGGAGGAGAAGGGGACAACCGAGGATGAGATGGCTGGATGGCATCACGGACTCAATGGAGAAGAGTCTGAGTGAACTCCGGGAGATGGTGATGAATAGGGAGACCTGGCGTGCTGCGATTCATGGGGTCGCAAAAAGTCAGACACGACTGAGCAACTGAACTGAAACTGAACTGAACTTGGAGGCAGTCCATCTGCCTGCTGAAGTTTCAGTCTCCCATTGTAAAGGACACCAAATGGGGAGTATGGAAGTGACACGAGGGAACCAAGCAGCTGATCAGGCAGCTAAGAGAGCAGCATTACAGAACAATGACCTAACAGGGGTTGCTACTTTAGTTCCACAGACTTTTTAGCCAGAAATTCCTTCATATACTGAAGGTGAGCCTCTTAAAGCTAAAAGTGAGGTCTTTCAATATCATATGGGGTTCCAAAAGGAGAGACTCCTTTTTTTGCCTGGGGACCTCCAATGGAAGCTAGTAAATTCCTTTTATGCTGCCACTCATCTAGGGAAGAAAGCCCTCCAAAGATTACTAAAAAAGTCCTTCAGAGGAACAGGCCTCCAAACAACTCTAAGGCAAGTGGTCTCCTTTTGTCCCACTTGCCAAGTAAACAACCCCCAAGGAGCTCAAAGACTCCAGCTAGCCAAGCCTGTCCAGTGATGTAGGGCCTACCCAGGAGAGGACTGGCAGATGGACTTCACCCAGATATCAGTTTCTCATGGGTATAAATATAAATATCTTTTAGTCATGATAGATATATTCACAGGATGGATTGAAGGCTTTCCCCAAAAAACTACTTCATTAAATCATTCTGAGGTTTGATTTGCCCAGGTTATTACAAAGTGATAATGGGGCATCATTTACTTTTAAGGTCACCCAAGGGGTCTGTAAAGCATTGGGCATTACTTATTATCTCCATTGTGCCTGGAGTCCTCAGTCTTCAGGAAAAGTAGAAAGAGCGAACCAATTATTTAAATCAGCTGCTGCTGCTGCTAAGTCACTTCAGTCGTGTCCAACTCTGTACAACCCCAGAGATGGCAGCCCACCAGGCTCCCCCGTCCCTGGGATTCTCCAGACAAGAACACTGGAGTGGGTTGCCATTTCCTTTTCCAATGCGTGAAAGTGAAAAGTGAAAGTGAAGTCGGCGTGATCCCATGGACTGCAGCCTACCAGGCTCCTCCTTTCATGGGATTTTCCAGCAAGAGTACTGGAGTAGGTTGTCATTGCTTTCTCCACTTTAAATCAGCAGTAAAAATGATAACCCAGGAGACCTCCCTGGCATGGAAGGAGGCTTTACCAATAGTTCTCCTCTGTACTTGTATTGCCCCTAAGGAACAGGTCGGTCTTAGTCCTTATTAGATACTATATGAGAGACCTTTTGTTCACATTAATGACCTCTTCCTAGATCCAGAGGCTCAGTCCCTCCAGTCTTATCCTATGGCCATTGGGCAAATCCAATGGGATATGTACTTGTGGGATATCAACAAGAACCCAAAAGATTCTAAAGAGCCACCACTATATGCTCCGGGGACTCAAGTCCTAATTAAAGTCTGGAGTCTGGAAAGATTGGTCCCCAAAGTTTCAACTCCAGCCCACGTGGAAGGGCCCCTACCCTGTAATACTTTCTATCCCCACAGCAGTCAAGGTATCAGGACACGACTTCTGGATTCACTACTTATGAGTCAAGACATGGAATAAAACAGAAGAGGACACTCAACACACCTGTGAACTCCTGAGAGATCTCAAATACCTATTCAGGACTACAAATGAGTGATATTCTAATGAATACCCCAAAAATTAAGTTTCTGGGGATAAGATTTCTCAGGACAGCTCCAGAAACCCAACACAGCTTGGCAGGGGTTGTACTCCAAAACAGACAGGAGACAGATCTCCTGATCCCTGAATAAGGAGGGACTTGAGCCATCTTGAATGGGATGTGCTTTTTTTCCCCCTCCTAGG
>SJYC01077435.1:0-18425 GCA_006408675.1 Madoqua kirkii | reverse complement strand
TAGCATAATGCCTAGCTTCATCTATGTTGTCGCAGATGACAAGATTCCATTCTTTTTAATGCCTGCAAAATATTCCATTGTATATAAATACCACATCTTCTTTATCCTTTCATCTGTTGATGGATATTTAGGTTGCTTTCATATCATGGCTATTGTAAATAATGCTGCAGTGGACATAGGGGTGTATATATCTTTTCAAATATATGTTTTTGTCTTCTTGGGATAAATACTCAGGAGTAAAATTGCTAGATCATACATAAGGAGGTTCTATTTCTAATTTTTTTAGAAACTTCCATACTGTTTTCCATAGGGACTGGACTAATTTCCATGCATACCAACAGTACATGAGAGTTTTTTCTCCACATCCTTATCAATGCTTTTTATTTATTGCATTTTGATAATAACCATTCTGACAACTGTGAGGTACTATCTCTCTGTGATTTTGATGTGGCATTTCCCTGATGATTAGTGATGCTGAGCATCTTTCCATGTGCCTGTTGGCCACCTGTGTGTCTTTTTTAGAAAAATGTCTATTTAGGTTTTTTACCCATTTTTTAATCATGCTGTTTGTTTTTTTGATGTTGAGTTGTATGAGTTCTTTGTGTATTGTTGGATATTAACCACTTATAGGATATATCATTTGGAAATATCTTCTCTTATTCTGTGGGCAGCCTTTTCTGTGCTGAAGCTTTTTAGTTTAAAGTGGTCTTATTTGCTTATTTTTGCTTTTAATTCACTTCTCTGTGGACATATATCAAAAAAAATTACTAAGACTGATGTCAAAGAGATTATAGCCTATATTGTCTACCAGAACTTTTATCATTTCAGGTATTATATTTGTCTTCAATCCATTTTGAATTTTTTTTTTTTTTTTACAGTGTGAGAGAGTACTCCAGTTTGATGCTTTTGCATGTAGCTATCCAGTTTTTCCAACACCATTTACTGATAGGCTGTATTTTTTCCATTATATATTTTTGCCTCCATTGTTGTATTACTAATTGATTGTACGTGGATAGGTTCAGTCCTGGGCTCTCTACTCTGTTCCATTGATCTAGGTGTCTGTTTTTGTGCCAGTACCATACTTCTTTGATTACTGTAACTTTGTAGTATAATTTGAAACCAGGGAGCATGATACCTCTGGCTTTGTCAAGATTGTTTTGATTATTTGGAGTCTTTAGCATTTCCATACAAATTTTAGGATTATTTGTTTTAGTTCTATGAAAACTGCCACTGTTATTTTTGATAAGGATTGCACTGAATCTCTAGGTTGGTTTGGGTTATATGATCATTTTAACAACATTATGGCTTAAAGCTCAACATTCAGAAAATGAAGATCATGGTATCTGGTCCCATCACTCCATGGGAAATAGATAGAGAAACAGTGGAAACAGTGTCAGACTTTATTTTTGGGGGCTCCAAAATCACTGCAGATGGTGACTGCAGCCGTGAAATTAAAAGATGCTTCCTCCTTGGAAGAAAAGTTATGACCAACCTAGATAGCATATTCAAAAGCAGAGACATTACTTTGCTGACTAAGGTCCGTCTAGTCAAGGCTATGGTTTTTCCAGTGGTCATGTGTGGATGTGAGAGTTGGACTGTGAAGAAGGCTGAGCACCGAAGAATTGATGCTTTTGAACTGTGGTGTTGGAGAAGACTCTTGAGAGTTCCTTGGACTGCAAGGAGATCCAACCAGTCCATTCTGAAGGAGATTAGCCCTGGGATTTCTTTGGAAGGAATGATGCTAAAGCTGAAACTCCAGTACTTTGGCCACCTCATGAGAAGAGTTGACTCACTGGAAAAGACTCTGATGCTGGGAGGGATTGGGGGCAGGAGGAGAAGGGGACGACTGAGGATGAGATGGCTGGATAGCATCACTGACTCGATGGACGTGAGTTTGAGTGAACTCCAGGAGTTGGTGATGGACAGGGAGGCCTGATGTGCTGTGATTCATGGGGTCACAAAGAGTCAGACATGACTGAGCTACTGAACTGAACTGAACTGAACTGAACTGAACTGAATTCTTCCAATCCATGAGCATGATATGTCTTTCTGTTTGTGTCTTCAGTTTCTTTCATCAGTATCTTATAGTTTTCTGAGTGTATGTCTTTTACCTCCTTTAGATAGATTTATTCTAAGGTAGTTTATTATTTTTGATGCAGCTATGAAAGAATGGGATTGCTTTCTTCATTTCTCTTTGTGATAGTTCATTGTTTCTGTATAGAAATTCAACAGATTTCTGTATATTAATTTTGTATCCTGCAACTTTACTAAATCCATTGATGTGTTTTAGTAGTTTTTTGGTGACATCTTTAGGATTTTTTGTATATACTATCATGTAATCTGCAAACAGTGACAGTTTTATTTCTTCCTTTCCAACTTGGATTCCTTTTATTTCATTTTCTTGTCTGATTGCTATGGCTAGACTTCTAATATTAAGTTGAATAAATGTGGAGAGACTGAGCATCCTGACCTTAGATGAAATACTTTTCAGCTTTTCACCAATGAGTATGATGTTAGCTATAGGCTTGTGGATGGTTTTATTAGGTTGAGTTATGTTCCCTCTATACCCCTTTTGTTGAGATTTTTTAAAATTGTAAATCAATATTGAATTTTGTCAGAATCTTTTCCTGAATCTACTGAGTTGTTTATATGGTTTGTATTCTTCAGTTTATTAAGGTGGTATATTATATTGATTGATTTGTGGATATTGAATCATCCTTGCATACCTGGGGTAAGTCCCACTTGATCATGATGCATGATCCTTTTACTATATGATTGAATTAGGCTTGTTTATATTTTGTTGAGGATTTTTGCATCTTTGTTCATCAGTGATATTGGCCTGTAATTTCCATTTTGTGTGTTATCTTTGTCTGATTTTGGCATCAGACTGATGCTGGCCTTGTAGAATGAGTTGAGAAGCATTCTTTCCTCAGCAGTTTTTTGGAATATTTTGAAAGGGTTGGATGTTAATTCTTTTCTAAATGTTCAACAGAATTCACCTGTGAAGCCATCTGGTCCCAGATTTTGTTTGTTGCAAGTTTTTAAAATTATTGACTAAATTACACTAGGGCTGTCCATTATATTGGCATATAATTTTTCAGTCTCTTATGATTGTTATTCTGTGGTATCAGTTGGAATTTCTCCTTCATTTCTTACTTTATTGATATGTTTTCTCTCTTTTTTCTTGATGAATGTGGTTAAAGTTTTATTGACTTTGTCTATCTTTCCAAAAAACAGCTCTTAGTTTTACTGATCTTTTCAATCTTGCTTCTTTAGTCTCTATTTCATTTATTTTTGCTCTGATCTTTATGATTTCTTTTCTTTTATTAACTTTTGGGTTTTGTTTGTTCTCTGCTTTCCTGTAGGTGAAAGGTTAGGCTGTTTATTTGAGGTTTTTTCCCCTGTTTCCTGAAGTAGCTTTTATCTCTATTAACTTTGGGTTTTGTTTGTTCTCCTCTTTCCTGTAGGTGAAAGGTTAGGTTGTTTATTTGAGTTTTTTCCCTTGTTTCCTGAAGTAGCTTATATCTCTATAAACTTCCCCTTGAGAACTGATTTTGCTATGTCACATAGAATTTGGAATATTGTGTTTTTGTTTTCATTTGTCTTCAGGAATTAAAAAATTTTTTTCTTTGATTTCTTAGTGAACCCATTGATTGCTTAGTAATATATTGTTAGTTTAATGGATATTGTGTTCATGGATTTTGCAGCTTTTTTCTTATAGTTAATTTCTAGTCTGAGGGTCTTGTGGTTGGAAAAGCTGCTTTGTATAATTTCAGTTTCCTGAAATTTATTGAGATTTGTTATGTGGCCTAGCATGTCATCTATCCTGGAGAATGTTCCATGTGCACTTGAAAGAATGTGTATTCTTCTGCTTTTGGGTGGAATGCTCTCTCTATATACATCAGCTCATCTGATCTAATGTGTCTTTTAAGGTCAGTGTTTCCTTATTATTTCTCTCTGGATGATCTCTCTATTGATGTAAATGGAGTGTTAACATTCTCTGTTCTTATTCTGTTACTGTCAGTTTCTTTGTGTCTGTTAATATTTGCTTAATATATTTAGGTGCCCCTATGTTGGGTGCATATACATTTGCAATTGTTATATCTTCTTCTTGGATTGACCTCTTGATCATTATGTAATATTTTTCTTTGTCTGTTACTACAGGCTTTGTTTTAACATCTATTTTGTATAATATGAGCTTCCATGGTGGCTTAGATGGTAAAGAATCTGCCTGCAATACAAAAGACCTGGTTCTATCCCTGGGTCAGGAAGACCCCTTGGAGAAAGGAATGGTAACCCACTTCAGTATTCTTGCCTGGAAAGTCCCATGGACAGAGGAGCCTGGTGGGCTATTGTCCATGGGGTTGCAAAGAGTCAGATGTGACTGAGCAACTAATACATACACTTTTCTAATATAATTATTACTACTCCAACTTTGCTTTTCTGTCCATTTGCATGGAATACCTTTTTCCATCCCCCAACTTTTAGTCTGTGTGTGTCTTTAGGTCTGAAGAGTCTTTTGTAGGCAACATACATATGGGTCTTGTTTTTGTATCCATTTAGGCACTCTGTGTCTTTTTTGTTTGTTTTTCCCAAACTTTAAATATTTTGTTTCGTATTAAGGTTATCAATATTGTGGTAGTTTCAAGTGAACAGTGAAAGGACTCAGCCATACGTATACATGTACCATTTCTATGTCTTTGATTGAAGCATTTAGTTCATTTATATTTAAAGTAACTATTGATATGTAGATACTTACTGCCATTTTGTTAATTGTTTGGGGATTGTTTCTGTAGTTCTTTTCTGTTCCTTTCATCTCTTCTCCCCTGATTTAATGACTAACTTCAGTGTTATGTTTGGATTCCTTTCTCTTTTTTGTATGTGTATCTATTATAGATTTTTGGTTTGTAATTACCAAACAAGTCCTGGGACATAGTAGTTGCTCAATAAATGCTTGTCAAATTAAATTGTATATGTAAATAAGTGACTAGCATTTGTTAAGAAAGAAAGACTTCTTTCTAGTTCCCTGCAGAAATAGCACAAAGACTGTATTAGTTTGCTAGGACTACTATACCAAAGTACTACAGATTGAGTGACTTAAACAGCAGAAATGTGTTGTCTCACAGTTCTGGGGCTAGAAGTCTGAGGTGAAGGTACTGGCAGAATTGGTTCCTTCTGAAGTCTGTGAGGGAAGAGTT
The DNA here is from genome assembly GCA_006408675.1 of Madoqua kirkii. NCBI lineage: Eukaryota > Metazoa > Chordata > Mammalia > Artiodactyla > Bovidae > Madoqua > Madoqua kirkii. Next base: position 13,227 of record SJYC01077435.1, on the reverse strand, counting down.
TATTCGTCTCCTTGGCTTGTAGATGACTCTCTTCTCATATGTCTTCACATTATTTTTCCTCTTTCTGAGATGTGTATAAGAGACAGGTCATATATAAAATAAATTGGAGAAGGCAATGGCACCTACTCCAGTACTCTTGCCTGGGAAATCCCATGGATGGAGGAGCCTTGTAGGCTACAGTCCATGTGGTTGCCAAGAGTCGGACATGACTGAGCGACTTCACTTTCACTTTTCACTTTCATGCATTGGAGAAGGAAATGGCAACCCCCAGTGTTCTTGCCTGGAGAATCCCAGGGACGGGGGAGCCTGGTGGGCTTCAGTCTATGGGGTCGCACAGAGTTGGACACGACTGACGTGACTTAGCTGTAGCAGCGGCGTTAAAATAAATAGCATATATGATTATTTTAGGTTGTTCACCTTTTAAGTTCAAATGTATTTTAACAACCCTTCATTTTCACTCACCACCCCCCACCTACTTTTACATCTTTTTGTTTTATATACCCTTGACTGCTTATTTTGGATATAGATGATTTTACTACTTTTATCTTTTAAGCTTTCTACACTAGCTTTGTAACTGGTCAGTTTACTATCTTTACTATATAATTACCTTTACCAATGAGATTTTTCTTTTTATAATTTTCATAATTCTAGTTGTGGCCTTTTTTTTTTCTCTTAAAGAAGTCCCTTTAACATTTCTTGTAAAGCTGATTTTGTGTTGCTGAACTCCTTTAGCTTTTGCTTGCTTATATAACTTTTGATCTCTCCTTCAAATCTGAACGAAAACCTTGCTAGGTGGAGCAGTTTTGGTTGTAGGTTTTTTTTCTTTCATCACTTCAAAGTTATTACGCCATTCTCTTCTGGCCATCTGCAAGGATTTTTGCTGAAAAGTCAGCTGATGGCCTTATGGGAATTCCCTTGTACATTACTTGTTTTTCACTTGTTGCTTTTAAGATTTTTTGTCTTTAATTTTTACCTTTTGAATTACAGTCTGCCTTGACATTTTCCTCTTTGGGTTGATGCTGCTTAGGACTCTCTGATTCCTGGACCTGAATGTCATTTTCCTTTTCCAAGTTAGGGATGTTTCCAGCTATTATGTTTTCAAATATGTTCTCTGCCACTTTCTCTCTTCTCCTTCTGGGACCTTTATAATGTGAATGCTAGTACACTTGCCCTATAGATATCTTAAACTATGTTCATTTAAAAAAATTGTTCTCTTTTTCTGTTCAGCTTGAGTGATTTCCACTGTTCTGTCTTCCAACTTGCCAATTTGTTCCTCTCTATCATCTAATGTTCATTTCTTCCATTGTATTTTTCTTAGTTCTGATATTCTTCACCTCTATTTGTTTCTTCTTTATATTTGTAGCTCTTATTAAAGTTCACATTGTGTTCATTCTTTTACCAAGATCTTAGGACATCTTTACAATCATTACCTTGAACTCTTTATCGGGTAGATTGCCTATTTCTGTTTCACTTAGTCTTATGGGGTTTTATCATGTTCATTTGTTTGGAATATATTTCTCTGTAGCCTCATTTTGTCTAACTCACTGTTTTTATTTCTGTTTCAATAGGTTGGTTGTTTCCCAATCTTGGAGAAGTCATCTTTTGTGGGAGACATTCTTTGTGCCGCAGTAGTGCACTGCCCTCTGGTCACCAGAGCTATATACCCTGGGGGTCCCCCCAATGTGGGTTGAGTAAGTCTTTCTGTTATAGCAGGCTGACCACTGTGGATAATCTGGTAAGCCTGGCAGGTCCCCAGTTCAGTTGATTCCAGGCTCTGCCTTGTGAGGCGACTGCCAGCTGCTAGTAGGCAGGGCAGGGTCACGAGCCTGCTGGGTGCAGAGCTCCTGAGTATCCCAGGGCTAGTGATAGCCCTCTAGTGGGCAGAGCCAGGCCCCAGGGTGGCTGACTGTGGGGTTCTCAGTGCCTGATCTAGTGTTGACCTGCTGGTGAGATGGACTAATTCCTGACTTTATGGCTGCAGGTTCCAGGGTGTCCCCAAAGTGGTGTTAGTCTGTTAGAGAGTGGGGCTAGATTCCCAAGGCAGCTGGCTGAGGGGTCTAAGCTGTCTGGAAGTGGTGTCAGCCTGCTGGTGAGCAGGGCTGGGGCCCAGGGCTTCCCAGGGCTGGTGCCCTCTCACTGGTGGGTGGGGTCAGATCCTGGGTTTAGTGCTGATCCATTGCTTGGCAGAGCTATGTTCTGATAGCTCTAGCTGCAGGGCTATGGGGGTCCTGGAGCTGCTGTCAGCCCATTGGTAGGTGGACCCAGGACCTGAGATTGCTAGCTGCAGGGCCCATGAGTCCCTGAGATGGTGGGTGAGTCTGGTCCTGAGTCTAGTGTTGGCTTACTGGTGGGCAGGGCCAGGTCCCAGGGCACTGAAAGCCAGCCTGTAGGTAGGTTGGGGCAAGGCTGAGTCCTGAGACTTACGCTAGAGGGAGGATCCCAAAATGGTGTTGGCCAGAACCAGTTTCCACATGGTAAAACCAGCTCCCCAGAATGGCTCCCTCCAATGTCTGTGTCCCCAAGAAAGTGTCAATTGTCTCTTGCCTCTCTGAGAGCCTGTCCAAGATCAGCAAGTGGGTCCAACCCAGGATCCTTTAAATTACTCTTTCTGCTGTGGGTCCTGGAACATGTGAGATTTTGTGTGCACCTTTTAAGAATGTAATTTTTTTTTCCACTCTCTGGCTCTCCCAAAATAAGCCTTTGTGGACTTTGAAAGCGAAATGTTGTAGGGGGTTCATCTCCCCAGTGCTGAGGAGCCCAATGTGAGGCTTAGTCATCTTATTCCTTGGAGAGAATCTCTGCAATTGTAATTATCTCCTGTTTTTGAGTTGCCATCCCCAAGGCCCTGGGTCTTTATACCACATCTCCACGCTTCCTATTTAATGTAGTTTCTTCTTTGTATCTTTAATTGTAGATCTTTCCTGCTAGTCTTTTGGTCTTTCTCATCAATAATTGCTCTGCGATTTTTGTAATTTTAGTGTGCCTCTGAAAGGAGGTGAGCTCAAGGTCTTCCTGATATGTCATCTTGGGTACTGGAACCTTAGTCACAAGAAGGCTATCAGAAGCAATGTGATTACTTGGCACTTCGAAAAGAAGGGAGCTTCATTTTCTCCTCTTAAAATCAACAACTAGTAAGATATTGGTAGACTTTCTTAATTTCCTCACAGGTTAAATTTCTTGGACATCTTTGTTCACATTGACCAAAATGGCTCTTCAGAAATGCAGTTGATTTACATAATAGGAAAATTCCAAAAATAGAAAACTATTATTTGCATTTGGAGACTCTAAAGTTTGAAATATTCTTGATAGATATAATAATGAAGCAAAGTAGGAAGTACACATTTGTTCACTTTTAAAACATTTCAGATTATGGACAGATCTTAAATCTATAATACTGATGATTTTCCAAAATTCAAAATGAGTACTTCTAAGATTGTTATCATTTCAACTGAAAAATGTAAACCTTTAGAGATGCTAAGTATAGAATTATTACCGTTTGGTCAAAAGAAAGATACCTTAGACTTTAATTTGATATCTAATTATGATTTGTTGTTATTGTTGTTTTAGTGGCTAAGTCGTGTCTGATTCTTTTGAGATCCCATGGATGTATGTAGCCTACCAGGCTGCTCTATCTATTGGATTTCCCAGGCAAGAATATTAGAGTTGGTTGCCATTTCCTTCCCCAGGGGATCTTCTTGACCCAAGGATAGAACCTATGTGTCCTGCTTTGGCAGGCAGATTCTTTACTGCTGAGCCACTGGGAAAGTTCTCTAATTATGATAATTGAGGTCTATTTACAATCTCAGATAAAGAGGTTTATTTTTATTTAATTTTCCTAGTCATAAATTTCTTCTGGAAGAAAGGAAACATTTGAACATTAAAATGGTATTTTTAATTTTTTTTTAAATGAAGAACCTTAATTTTACATGAAAGCATCAACAACAGCATACTCATTTAAGGTTGAATATGCAATTTACTTATCAATTCGTTTTCTTTAAAAAATTCAATTGTTAAATAATTATGACTTCCTGCAAGTAGTTAATAGGTTATAATATGGAGACAAATTTATTACAGTTCAGCATCAGTCAGTCAGTTCAGTCGCTCAGTCGTGTCAGACTCTTTGCGACCCCATAAATCGCAGCATGCCAGAACTCCCTGTCCATTACCAACTCTCGGAGTTCACTCAGATTCATGTCCATCGAGTCAGTGATGCCATCCAGCCATCTCATCCTCTGTCGTCCCCTTCTCCTCCTGCCCCCAATCTCTCCCAGCATCAGTCTTTTCCAATGACTCAATTCTTCAATAGATTTCAAATAAAATTTAACATGTTATTGTCCTAATTACCACTTATTTCATTGGTAAAACTTGCACTTTTTCATTTTGAAAAAGTGTGTGGAATCAATTGGACTAAAGAACTTTATAGCTCACCACATTTTGGCCCAAGGCAAGTTGGCAGGGAGCAGAGACTGGCTGTTAAGTCTCAGTAACAAGAGGAGCCTGGTATTTGCTTGGCAAGGTAAATGTAGATCTAATTTCTGACTTTGAACAGGGGAGAGAAATGGACAATGACCAATGAAGGCTGTACAAGGTTTGTTCCTCTCCTTTAAAACCCAGCATAAAAGTTATTGCTTTCTACATAGAAAGCCTTCTAAGACTGTTTCTTCCTAGTGCTAGCTTCTTTTCTTCATTTAGAGTTTCTTTTCCTTACACCTTACTTTAAAGATATAATAATATCTTTTTTCATTACCTTGGTATTCTATTAGATTATGTAAGTGAGGATAATACCACATTTTAATATTTTTTTTTACTATCTTTCTTCCTTTATAATCTTTATATCCTTGGAACTTTATTGATAGTCTTGAGCAACTTTTAAAAAGTTATTCATTGCAAATCTTTTGGGTAAAACTTCACCATTTGGGACTGATTATATAATCCAACCTGAATTTATTATGAAATATTTTACCAGTAATACAATTTATCCCACTCATGAACATAGCATTTATTTATCATGAACATTAATGAGAGAAATCTGCTTTAATGTGCACATAAAAATGATCTGCCATAGGCTTATGACTTGTTGAATTCTAAATAGTTTCTTCTAAAATGTTTGATATGATCTCTTCTCTTAATTAATAATTCTTCTCTTAAAGAACACACAGCTACTTTACTGAGCTCTTTGAGAACAAGAAGTGAGTACTTCTCTGTGAATCTATCACTTAACAAGTCCTGGGACATAGTAGTTGCTCAATAAATCTTGTCAAATTAAATTGTATATGTAAATAAGTGACTAGCATTTGTTAAGAAAGAAAGACTTCTTTCTAGTTCCCTGCAGAAATAGCACAAAGACTGTATTAGTTTGCTAGGACTACTATACCAAAGTACTACAGATTGAGTGACTTAAACAGCAGAAATGTGTTGTCTCACAGTTCTGGGGCTAGAAGTCTGAGGTGAAGGTACTGGCAGAATTGGTTCCTTCTGAAGTCTGTGAGGGAAGAGTTTATTCGTCTCCTTGGCTTGTAGATGACTCTCTTCTCATATGTCTTCACATTATTTTTCCTCTTTCTGTGTCTGTGTCCAAATACCTCTTCATTTAAGTGCACTGGTCACATTGAATTAGGACTCATCCTAAAGATTTCATTTTACCTTGATTAGCTCTGTGAAGACCCTAACTCCAAATAAGACATTCTAGGGGACTGGGGGTTAGAACTTCAACACATCAATTTTAGGGGGTCACAATTCATAAGAGATACTGAAAGTCTAGGATCTGAATTCGTATTTGTGTGGCATAACTGAATAAATGTGCTCATGCTCCAAAAAGTACACTGGAAGATAGTATCTAGGTCAGTGTCCAGTCTCTCTGCGTTCCATAAAGTGCCTCTAGAAAAGTTTGCATTACAAAATATTACAAAATATCAATCAGGTGAAAACAGAGATACATCAGTGAGGATGCTTTGAACTGCGAGTAAAATATGTTCTCAGTTTAAATAGATTTAAACCATAAGGATATTTCCTATTATACATGACAAGAAATCCTGAGCTAGAGAGTCTGTAAGACTATTTAATTCATTGTCTGAAGGATCCTGTTTCTTTCCATTGTTTTCATCACCTAAGTATGTCAGCTTTGGACTTTGCACAAAGCTCTCCAAATGGTGACCAGATGGCTGCAGCAGGCCTGTGTATCATGACCTGGCAGGATAAAGTGCACAGAGAGAAGCTCTGACTTCCTTGTGTAATTTTTTAAAAAGTAGGGAAATCTTTACCAGAAGTTCTCTAGCAAACCTTTCCTCATGTCATTGCTCAATATGGCCGTGTCTAAAACAGTTACCAGAAAGAAGAATAGAAAAATCATGACTAGCCTAGACTAGTCAGGATTTATCTCATGGGATGGGCATGAGACCAATCTCTCCTGATGCACATGGACGTGTAGAAAGGGGTGGATCACCTGAACAAAAGTAGGACTCTTTCATTAAGTAAAAAGGGGAAATGGATATGGAGTAAAGTAAATAAATAAATAAAAATGAAAATGAATAACTAAAGAAAATAGAAAGCCAACACTACTATATAAGTCAAACTTAATACATCCTTTTTCCCACATACAATCTAAAAACATGTCCCTACCTATGTGAGACACATTCATTGTCTCCCCAGGGGAGACAACCCAAAGTCTCAGCCAGTAACCACATCCAGCTCCAAGGCCAAGAGTTCTCTCTCAGGTCTGGACTTGGCTCCTTGTGACTCAGGGACCTGTGCTTATAGATAAGTTTTCTACTTCATTTTCAATATGAGATAATTGAGAAGGAACAAAATAGATATAAATGTAACTCTTATTTGGAAAGGAGAGAATGGAAATGGCATTCAGTGGATATTGGCCTAGAGCCCATATTGTATCCTATTAGAAAGAAGAGAGAGGACTGCCCCCTCAATAGTGATGAGTCCCTTGGTCAGTCAGAATGGTAGTCTCTGATTCTGGTTTTTGGGATAACCTATTGCCTTCCATTAAAGGACACCCCACTCCAGTATTCTAGCCTGAGAAATCCAATCAACAGAGGAGCCTGATGGGCTATAGTCCACGGGCTGCAAAGAGTCAGACACCACAGAGAGTCAGATATTACTTAGTGACTAAACAACATTGCTTTCTATCGCTCTTAGTTCTGTTCTTTTGAGAACATCTTTCTTGTTCATTGTCTTCTATAGCCACATTTGACACAAGTATTGTATTAGCACTTTTCGTTAGTGTGAGTTTGAGTTTCTGGAAGGGTGCCTTAGGAACTGAATTGTTGTAGAATTGTTCATTGCTGTGAATTGGCCAGGCTCATAATTTCCCTGAGACTTAGCAAAATTAGTAGATCCTGATTTCTTTTGGCTGATTCCACAGATCAGTAAAAAGGGTTAGAAAACTCAATTAGAACAGTCCTTGGGTCTGAGCACTTCAGACTTTTAACCATAGACATCTCTCTGAGATTTACCCATTCCCCTTGGTTCACACTTTGATGACCTATATCACCAGTATAATTGAAAACAATGATTGCAGATAGAGACGCCCCTTATGTAAACCTGTATTTGACATAAAACTAACTGCCTTTGTCTGATGTAGATTATTTAGCAGAAGAGTTATAGGAGAAACTTTGGAAACCAAGTTTATCTCCTATTACTGCCTCCCACTTCCTTCTCTCCTTTCAGTCTAAGCTTCCCCTTTGTTGTACATTTTTAGTGAAAACCATAAGAAGTAGTCAACATATCCTGGCATTCTTATTCTTGCTACCATTTTCTCTAGTACTAGAAATTGCTACTTTAGTCATTTTCAAGTTCAGACAATAGAATACTCCAGCTCAAATTATCTTAAATAATGAGAATATTTGTTATTCAGATAATAGAAGTCTGATAATAGTGTTCCATCAGTTAAATGACATTAATTATCAAGGCCTTGTTTTTTTTCCATTCTTCTACTTTGTCATTTTAAACATATCAACTTTGTTCTCAGGCTAGCTTCTTTTGTGGCTGCACCAGGTTCATACAACCTATCCTTGCATGCGGAAGAAAGTAGGTCTGGATATTGGATAGACAATAAAAGTGTTCACTGTAAATGTCTAGATAGATGAGTGCTGAGGGTTAAGGCTAAGAAAAACAGCCAATGGGTTCATCATGTTAGAAACAAAGATGGTAGGCAAAAAGTGGTAGAAAATTGCTACATTTAGAATACTTTCAGCTGCAAATAACAGAAACCCAACTGAAAGTGGTGGCATAAACAGTAGGGAAATTCATTGGTTAGATAACTGAAAGTCCAGAGGTACACTGGGCTTTAGGTGTGGTTAAAACTCAGTTCAACAATGGCATCAAGGACCTAGGATAGTATCAGTTATATCCTAAAGTGGTTTCCTCATAGCTATAGGGTGGTAGTAATGATTGAAGCTAAATGCTTATTTTTTTTTTCAAGCTTTTATCTAATGAATCACTCATAAATGAAGGAACTTTTCCCAGAAGTCTCCAAATAATTTTCTTGGCATGTCTTATTGTTCTAGTAATAATTATGTTCCTATTCATGTTTCTAAAGGAATTCCATGTGCTGACAAGTTTAAGCATTAGGTCCTAGACCAGTTATAGGCAAGAAAGATCTGATTGTATTGATTGAGGCAGATTGATCAGGACTTGCCTCACTTGCGTAGGTCAGTTCCTTAAACCAAATGGCAGATGCACAGTGTCAAGAGGTGGGATAGATGTTGAAGAGATACCTTAGTGTCTGCTACACAAGTGGAAGCCAGCATTAGGGGTAAAAGATAAATGGCAAAATATAAGCATGAAACAGGTCAACTCAGAGCTGGGTGTTGGCTGGAGAATGCCTTTCCTGTATGATCTGTGTGACTTGTTTGACCACATAAGAAATAAGTATACCCAATATCTGATATTTTAACCTAATAGTTCATTGTATATGAGTATGATACAAGAGATACCTTTTTTATAATTCAGTTCCTTAAATTCTTTTATAATCATTTTTCAAAAATTAAATTTTTTGTCAGCATCCTAAAAATAATAGTGTGACATATATGTGAGAAAGTACTGAGTATTTTACAAAACTGAGAATTTTAAGATTTTAAAATTTACCAGTTGTCAAAAACATAGAGTTAATTGTAGATATAGCTCTATACTAATCTCTGGATGACTAAGCATTTCACATTAAATAAAATTTTTATTTATTAAGTCACTTTCAGTCAGACCTGTGGGTACTAGGGGTACTTGCACAGTATTAAGACCGCAGTATATGGAAGCATATGTCAGGATTTTAGAATTTCATTTTAATCATTGAAGATGTATAATTTTGTTTTTTAAAAAGTCAAGAAGCTCACAATAAAATACATTTTATGTTTATTATTTTTTCTTTTTTTTAATTTTATTTTGCTTTAAATACTGTATTGGTTTTGCCATACATTGACATGAATCAGACACGGGTGTACATGAGTTCCCAATCCTGAACCCCCTCCCACCTCCCACCCCATATCATCTCTCTGGATCATCCCTGTGCACCATCCCCAAGCATCCTGTATCCTGTATCGAACATAGACTGGCAATTCATTTCTTACATGATAGTATACATGTTTCAATGCCATTCTCCCAAATCATCCCACCCTCTCCCTCTCCCACAGAGTCCAAAAGTCCATTCTATAGATCTATGTCTCTTTTGCTGTCTCGCATACAGAGTAATCATTACCATCTTTCTAAATTCCATATATATGTGTTAGTATCCTATATTGGTATTTTTCTTTCTGGCTTACTTCACTCTGTGAAGTATCTCTTTCAATTCTGGTTTCCTTGGTGTGTTATGCCCAGCAGTGGGATTGCTGGCTCATAAGGCAGTTCTATTTGCAATTTTTTAAGGAATCTCCACCCTTTTCTCCATAGTGGCTGTACTAGTTTGTATTCCCACCAATAGTGTAAGAGGGTTCCCTTTTCTCCACACCCTCTCCAGTATTTATTGCTTGTAGACTTTTGGATCGCAGCCATTCTGACTGGTGTGAAATGGTACCTCATTGTGGTCTTGATTTGCATTTCTCTGATAATGAGTGATGTTGAGCATCTTTTCATGTGTTTGTTAGCCATTCGTATGTCTTCTTGGGAGAAATGTCTATTTAGTTCTTTGACCCATTTTTTGATTGGGTTGTTTATTTTTCTGGAATTGAGCTGCATAAGTTGCTTGTATATTTTTGAGATTAGTTGTTTATCAGTTTCTTCATTTGCTGTTATTCTCTCCCATTCCGAAGGCTGTCTTTTCACCTTGATTATAGTTTCTTTTGTTGTGCAGAAGCTTTTAATTTTAATAAGATCTCATTTGTTTATTTTTGCTTTTATTTCCAGTATTCTGGGAGGTGGATCATAGAGGATCCTGCTGTGATTTATGTTGGAGAGTGTTTTGCCTATGTTCTCCTCTAGGATTTTTATAGTTTCTGGTCTTAGACGTTTAGATCTTTAATCCATTTTGAGTTTATTTTTGTGTGTTTAAAATGGTTTTTATTTCGTTACCTTAGTACCTTTGAAATTATTTTGGCATGACATCACATTATAGAATTAAAAAGAGGGGAGCATACTTCATGAGTAGCATATGGACTTCTACTGTGGTGGTTCTGCCTTTGTTTTCAATGCTATTCAAATCCAGCACAATAGAAGTGCTTTGGAGTGATTTTGCTAGTTACCTTAGTACCTTTGAAATTATTTTGGCATGACATCACATTATAGAATTAAAAAGAGGGGAGCATACTTCATGAGTAGCATATGGACTTCTACTGTGGTGGTTCTGCCTTTGTTTTCAATGCTATTCAAATCCAGCACAATAGAAGTGCTTTGGAGTGATTTTGCTAAAACATAAATCTGATCATGTTGCTCCTCTGCTTTAAACATCTACAGCCACTTACAGCCCTCTGGTTGAATCTCAAACTCCTTAGCTCGGCCATAGGGCCATCAGGAGAGACCCCTACTTACTTTTCTATTTCCCTTGCTGACTTACTTTCCTACTCCCAGTCCATCTTCCAACCACATTGACGAAGTATTTGGAACTTCCCAATCACCAAATTCTTCCATGCTTCTGCAGGAACACCTTTCATCCCCCTTTCTTACTAATCAGCTTTCTTCTTTAGGATGCTCATCCAGGATTATAAATTCCAGTTCAGATGCTCCTCAGGAATATACATGTCACTCTGGACTGATGTTTGCCATTGCACTGTCTACAAATTTTGTTGAAAACGTCTATTGGCTTATTCTTTTTCCCTATTAGAGGACCATGTCATCTTTGTCTTTTTACCTCCTTCCAGAGCTCAATAAAATATTTGACAGTAAAAAGGCACTTAATAAGCATTTTGGGGGCTGAATGAATTTACCTTTTCTTACATTTGCTAGTAATTAAAATAGCTATCATTTGTTAAAAAAAACTTTTACATGCAAGCACTATATTAGAGGCTTTACATTTTTAATTTCATTTAATTTTCACAGTTATCATGTGAGTAGGATTCACTCCTCATTTTAATGGATGAGAAAATGGGCTTAGAGAAGTTCAGTAATTTATCTAAAATTAATTAACAGAGCTGGGATGAACCTCAAGTCTGTCGGGTTCCAGATCTCTGCTTTTTTTCTCTATGTAAGACATTATGGAGATCCTCCCTAATCCCTAAGGATGAGAGGGTGCCAGTCTCACTGTTATTCCAAGGAGATATTCAACAGTAAGCAGTGTTCCAAGATAAACAGGCATCATTTCCATGGCTTAGAGTTATCATCATCTTCGAAAAAATTTTTAATCAGAAACTGAAAGTATAGGAAATAGGATTCATACTTTCAGAAATCCAGATCCAGAGATAGGTCAGCTGTCCAGCCAAGTGGAATAGGTCTTAGTGCCTAAAGCTCCATCCCAGTAAGGAATTGAAATACTAGCGGGCAGAACTTGAAGACCAGAAGTTGAAATGTATCCAAGTTGATAGGGTTAGAAACTAACATATGGCCACCCAAGAATCAAAGGATATCAAGTCTATGACAACAAGGCTAATTCTTACATCCCACTTAAAATACATTGAAGCTTTTAGTGTATTTCCTACTCTAGACCCAGAAATTGAGCAATGATATGGGTAAATGGTGGACCCCAGAGATTTCCAGGATCATCACAGTTTATTTCACTGGTGAGTCAGACAATGAGTCAAGAGAAAAATATGTGCCAGTATCAATGTATCCATTGACATTAGATATTATGAAGGAAAGTACAGCATTTTTTGCAAGGCACAAAGCAAGAATAGGGAACTCATGTTCTAGAGACCTGAACTCTCAAGGAAGAAGTCTTAAAAGGCAGTATTAGGGTGGGTGTTGAAGGGTGTGTGGTCAGCTCATGATCTTTCTTTTGATCAGTAGTTAATAAGTTAACAGGGTGATATTTTGGGAATCTTAGTCATCAACTTTCTCATTACATTCAGTCTGGGGTCTTTGTGCTGTGGTTAGCATGTAGTCATCATCCTCCACCTGGGTAGGAGTCTTAATTTCTGCAAAACAACTCAAGGATATGGGTCAGGTTGTTAGGTCTATCTCTTGAGGAGGAACTGTTACATTGTTTAAGCTATCAATGCTTTTCTTTTCTTTTTTTCTTTTTAATTCATTTTTTATTGAAGGATAGTTGCTTTATAGAATTTTGCTGTTTTCTGTCAAACTTCAACATGAATCAGCCATTAGTATATATATATATATCCCCTCCCTTTTGAACTTCCCTCCCATCTCTCTCCCCATTCCACCCCTCCAGGTTGATCCAGAGCCCCTGTTTGAGTTTCCTGAGCCTTACAACAAATTCCCGTTGGCCATCTATTTTACATATGGTAATGTAAATTCCCATGTTACTCTTTCCATACACCTCACCCTCTTCTTCCCTCTCCCCATGTCCATAAGTCTATTTTCTATGTCTGTTTCTCCACTGCTGCCCTGTAAATAAATTAATCAGTGCCATTTTTCTAGATTCCATATATGTGCATTAGAATACAATATTTATGTTTCTCTTACTCACTTCACTCTGTTTAATTGGTTCTAAGTTCATCCACCTCATCAGAACTAGCTCAACTGCATTTGTTTTTATGGCTGAGTAACATTCCATTGTTTATATGTACCACAACTTTTTTATCCATTCATCTGTTGATGGACATCTAGATTGCTTCCATGTTCTGAGTTCAGTTCAGTTGCTCAGTCATGTCTGACTTTTTGTGACCCTATGAATCA
>SJYC01077433.1:0-42390 GCA_006408675.1 Madoqua kirkii | reverse complement strand
AAAATTGAGACTATGATTCCCCAGAGATAACCCCCAGTAGTAAACTGAGTATCTCATCAAAGAAAGTGTTAATGTAGCAACACCATAAAACATCAGCAATGTTGGAATGTCCCTTCTTACTTCAAAGAAATATTTACTGAGTTTCACTATGTGACAGGCACTCCCTACCCTTTTTCTTCTTTCTTCTGGTTGTGTTCTAAATCAGAAATTTCTCACGGGTCTGGAGATCCCCTATATTCATATTTCCAGTCTTAATATATTTGCTCTTCAACTCTTGCTGTTTCTATATTTACAACATGCTCACAGACTGATATAATGCTTCATAAGTAGCATTCCCATATAACACGCTGATCTCTGCCTTTCAAATTCCTAATTTAAGCAATATTAAAATTAGCTAAATTCATTTTATCAATTTTGCTACATCAAATATTTGCATATTATATTTACTTATAATAGATTCCTGTGTAAATTTAGATTACAATTAAGATTAGGAAGTGGGAGTAAATATAATAAACTAAGACATCCATTGGAAATTATTACTTCATGTTGTGATAGTTAAGAAGTCCACAGGTTCAGTTCCTCAGAATGGCAGGGCAAGTCCCTATTCAAATAACTATAAACCAACTATATTGTAGCATCTTGTCTTTCTTCCTAGAAACACATTTCTGTCATCCGTTCAGCCAGTCAAGGGCACCAACATAAATCGTTAAAATGATTAACACTATTGACGGAAAATTTTTTTCGGTATACTGCTGCTAAGTCACTTTAATCGTGTCCGACTCTGTGCAGCCCAATGGACTGCAGCCCACCAGACTCCCCCGTCCCTGGGATTCTCCAGGCAAGACCACTGGAGTGGGTTGCCATTTCCTTCTCCAATGCATGAAAGTGAAAAGTGAAAGGGAAGATGCTCAGTCATATCTAACTCTTAGCCATCCCATGGACTGCAGCTTACCAGGCTCCTCCATCCATGGGATTTTCCAGGCAAGAGTACTGGAGTAGGGTGCCACTGCCTTCTCTGTATACTGAGTAAAGATAATAACTGGATCTCAAAAACTTTTGATCATTGCTGAAACTTCATTCCAAATGCAGTAACATACCTCATTTTAAAATCCACTGAAAACCATTTGAGTAATTATGCAGATTCCCATTTTGCCCTCCTAATCTCCTACTTCAGTTAGCCATGACTTGGTTTTTCCCTTGAAGAAAACTCGCAGCCAAGGCAAAACACAAGCTAATAAATTCCTGCAAGTACATACTTGGCGCTGAAGTTCCATGTTACCATTGTTAATCTCACCGCCTATCTTCAAAAGCCACTGTTGAATCATGTTAAATATATGTGCTTGTAGTTCCCTGAAGGGAAAACCAAGTAAAATAAAGGTAAGTGACTTACTTAAGAATATAAAAGTAAATGTGAGATAAAAGAAAGGGTTTCATTTGGCTGGGCCTAGTAAACTTTGGTGTGAACAACTGTTTGAGAACTCAGAGAAAGGTGAATCAAAGCCCTAAGATATTTGGTAGAAAGGCTACCCACTGACAACCTTCCTAACTTCATCTCACACAGGTAGCCAGTTGTGAATAATGTAGACCTTACATTCACTGTTAGCTCTCTGCTGTAAAAAACTCACACTCACACCCTTTACATTCACTCCTATACCAGTGAGGCCACAAAGTAAGAAGTGAATTTTAAAATCCTCTTAAGAGATCAACTTCCAACATGACAGTGTGAGGAGAAAAGGTGACCCACACTCCGGTGAAATTAGTAAAATTACTAAAACAAAACAATAAAATATTGAAAGCCTCTGGACATGGTTTCACGGACAGACAGCAACTCAAGAAATACATATTCAAGACAATTTATGAAAAGTCAGTAGGAAAGGCAAGTGAAAGTGAAGTCGCTCAGTCGTGTCCGACTCTTTGCGACCCAGTGGACTGTAGCCTACCAGGCTTCTCTGTCCATGGGATTCTTTAGGCAAGAATACTGGAGTGGGTTACCATTTCCGTCTCCATGGGATCTTCCCGACCCAGGGATTGAACCCGGGTCTCCCACATCAGAGGCAGACACTTTAACCTCTGAGCCACCATGATATTTGAACCAAAACTACTCCTGTTCTTCCCCTTCTCAGCTCAGTGAGGCAGAAACTGCACTGTAGATTGCTGTAGTTAAGAACCCAGGACTCACTCACCCTTTGGCCCCCAGTCAGATGGCTTTCTTCCTGTGAGGAACAGGATGTCAAGGTTTCTCATTTGATCCCAAATACCCATTATTGAGGCTAAGTACTGAGAAGTGGGGATTCGTTTCTACCCAGCAGATAGCTATGAGAACTTACAGGCCAGAATCCATATCTGTGTACTGTGGAACAGTGCCAATAATGTATAATGATGAATCCAACTGAGACTTCATCTCATTAATTTTTTCATTAAGTCCCTCCCATTCTTCAAGAAGCAGGTCAGGAAACTCCAAGAAGGTTTCCAACTTGAAAGAACAAGATTCAAAAGAACTAATCAAAGTTGGGAGAATTTTAGAGGTACCTGGAAAAGTGAGAAAATCATTAACTTTCGGAAGTAGTTATAAGTCTACTATTTCAATAATAAATTATAAGATCCTAATGGGTAGGGGCATATCTTCTTTTAGTTTCATATTACTCTACAGCTTACCTAGCAGAGAATGTTGCAAAGAGTAGCTCCTAAATGAATATTTAGTGAATAAAAAGTATCTAATCAGTGCTTTTCTAACTGATGGACTATTTTTATTGAGATAGTTTTTACTTTGTCTTATCTTCTTGGTGGACAATGAAATGCATTAAACACAGAAACCATGAACTACAGTTTCTGTTAAAGGCATTAACTCACTGAGTTATCCTGTTAAGAAGACAATGATGAAAAACAGCTTTTCCATGATTACAGGATAGTTAAAACAAAAACAAGAACATATAATAGTTCTTGAGTCATTTTTTAGATCACTGTTCAGGTTTACATATAGTTTTGGTCTGCTTCTGCTCCTGCTAAGTCGCTTCAGTCGTGCCTGATTCTGTGCAACACCTGGGATTCTCCAGGCAAGAACACTGGAGTGGGTTGCCATTTCCTTCTCCAATGCATGAAAGTGAAAAGTGAAAGTGAAGTTGCTCAGTTCTGTCCGACTCTTCGCAACCCAGTGGACTGCAGTCTACCAGGTTCCTCCATCCGTGGGATTTTCCAGGCAAGAGTACTAGAGTGGGTTGCCATTGCCTTTTGGTCTGAATAAGGACCAAGTCTAGATCCTAATCTTTGATTGATTCACTGTGACATCATGGCAAAATACCCTCTCCAAACAAATGGTGGTGGTGGTGGTTTACTAAGTCATGTTTGATTCTTGTAACCCCATGGACTGTAGCCAACCAGGCTCCTCTGTCCTTGGGATTACCTTTGTCTAAACTCATTTGCAAAATAAGAAACGAAAATACTCCCATTTCAGAGATATATAAAGAGAAATAATTTTTTAAAAAACAACTTTTTCTTGTGCTTGATGAAAATATTTTCACTGCCTTCATCAGTAAACTTTAATCTTTTAGGAGTTTTCAAAATGACTTGTTAATAAATGACTTCCTCACTTATTTTAAACCATTTACTACCTCATTGCCCATGTCTATGAATACACTGAAAGTGAAAGTGAAGTCGCTCAGTCCTGTCCAACTCTTTGCAACCCCATGGACTGTAGCCTACCAGGCTCCTCTGTCCACAGGATTTTCCAGGCCAGAGTACTGGAGTTGGTTGCCATTTCCTTCTCCAAGGAATCTTCCTGATCCAGGGAGCAAACCTGGGTCTCCTGCACTGTAGGTAGATGCTTTACCGTCTGAGCCACATTAAACTCATCAAATGGTATATTTAAATAGATGCATTGTAATGAATTATATCTCAATAAAGTAATACTCAATGCTTTATTTTGCTTGATTTTTAAAACTAAATGTATTGTTTTGATTTTCAATATTAATTGTATTGAAATTAATAATTAGTATTAAAATGCTTTATACTGTCAAGCCATCTAATTATCATTACCATTGGTTTTTTCCTTACCATTATCCCCATTTATTCTTATTTCAAATTCTTTGTAGAGTCTTGCTATATTTTTCAAAATTTCCTCCATGAGCTTCTGCTCTGGTGGTATATTTCCCTCCATACTTTTATGGCGACCAAATATCCCAAGCCCAATATTTGTCCAGCTTTCCTGTAACCGTTTAATAATCTTGAGAGAATCATATTTTGACACTAGAAGATCCCCAGAAAATTTGTTTCTGTCTTCAATCAACATCTGGAGAGTGAAAGGAGGATGAGAAAATTAGTACATTATTCACTAATGATTTCATCAAAGTCTACTCAAGTGACTCCCAAATATTTTGGAGTTATATATCTTACTTGTCATATCACTTCCTCATATGACATACATTCTATTTTCAAAATTAAAATGAATTTAAATTAATTTTGATACTTTACAAGATAACCCATAGTTTACCAGGAAGAAATAATTATATTCAATCCTATGTAGGTAAAAATATTAGTGAGAGGCAATTAAGCCTCAGAGAGCTGAGCATGTTTAATCACGATTTGCTTTGATAAGGATGTAATATTTCTGTTTATATGATCCCCACTATACTGGGAAAGTTCCTAGAATGTATAAGTTTTCGTTTGCTTAACCCAAAGTACAAGTGATATACCTGACATATCAATAAGTATTTGTGGAAAAAATAAGTTACAATTTATATATAAAGTTTGCCACTGTTTTAAGACTCAGATAATATAAACAAATCACCCATACTTATTAGCAACCAGTATTGGAAAGCATTGTAGCACAGCAATTAAGAGACAGACCATTTACCATTTATAGGTAACTACAGCAAGTTACTTAACATTTCTAATCTTCAATTTCCACATCTGGAAGATGGGGGACTACAGAACCTGCATCAGGTGGATACCATGAAGAAAAAGTATAATAACATATAGAAAGCACCTTCAGCCTGACAAGTTAATGAATGAAAATGACTACTATTCCTACTAAAAAAAAGACGCATGATTTTTATCAATTTTATCTATGCAATATCAAAGAGATGAACATTAAAAATATTAAGTCGCTAAACTAACTATATTGTATGTATGACAACAAACATTTTCAATTCTGCTCAAATCATTCCAAAAGAAAAGAAAATGGTTTCTTGGGATTGGATGAGATTTCATTAGGTCATGAGTTTGATGTTAACATTTGGAGGAATTCTTTGGCCACCTGATGCGAAGAGCTGACTCATTTGAAAAGACCCTGATGCTGGGAAAGATTGAGGGCAGGAGGAGAAGGGGATGACAGAGATAAGATGGTTGGATGGCATCACCGACTCAATGGACATGGGTTTGGGTGGACATGGGTTTGGGTGGACTCCGGGAGATGGTGATGGACAGGGAGGCCTGGCGTGCTGTGATTCATGGGGTCGCAAAGAGTCGGACACAACTGAGTGACTGAACTGGACTGAATATTGTATTTTCCCTTACCAGACTACTGTAACATGATAGCAGTTTGACTAGCAAAATGAAACCTATTTTCAAAGTTTGAAAACATTACTTTAAAAAGACATTATTAATAAATAAAGTGTGTTCTATATATGCAATGGAATATTATTCAACCTTAAGAAAGCAGCAAATTCTGATAAATGCTGCAATGTGGATAAACCTTGTGTGTATTATGCTGAAGAGAATAAGTCAGTCACAAAAGGATTATTCTACATGATTTCATTTATATGAGGTGCCTAGAGTAGTTAATTTATAAAGACAAAGTAGAATGGTGGTTGCCAGGGGCTGGAGGGAGGAGGAAATGGGAAGTTACTGTTTAATAGGAAGAATTTCAGTTCAGGAAGACGAAAAAGTTCTGGACATGGATGGCGGTGATGGTTGCACAACAATGGGAATGTACTTAAGGCTACTGACCTGTACATAAAAATGATGTAAACGGTAAGTTTATGTTACGTATATTTTACCACAATTTAAAATAGATGTTATTAATTTTTAAAGTTCAATGTGTCCTTAAGACAAAAGCCAGGTACTTGAGAGGCACAGATGTTATGTCTGACAATTAGATGAGAGAATCAGAACTATCTTAATTGCCACCCAAGTATCTTTTCCTAATCTTTTTACTGGCAACCTAACTTTATTTGACCCCAAAATCTAAAAAACAGAACTGAGAACAGAATATTTGAGAGTATTTTTAAAAGCCTCTGTAGTTTTAATGTTTTCCTGTCATTCATAAAACCTAGTATGGCATTTTTAAAGGATGAGATATGATTCAGTTGTAGGTAAGGAGTAGCAAGTTTGCAAACAGCATTTTGATCACCAAGTTGTTTACTAGAAAGTCTTACCGTGAGCCACTGCTTGAAGTCTGGAACGATTGATTCAAGTGTCTTTTGTTTATTGGGGGATAAAATGTCTTTTTCACTGAAAGAAAGAAAAAGAGCAAGAGTGTGGTCTCAGGACAAGATATAAACAAAGAAAATCATGAATCCATACATAATATAACAATTAATAATATACTTCTCCCTAATGATTTTCTCAAATGCCTTCCAAGTTCAGCCTCTCTCCTACAGGTATTCATTTTAATATTTACAAATACAATATAAATTCAGATCATAATCAGACCTGAGGAAGCAATTACAGGGTCAGAAGCCATGGCAGTATTAACAGGGTAGCCTCTGGGTCCTCAACATCCAAAATTAGGTCATCATAGGAATAATTCCTGCTGAATACAGTGGCCAAAGCAATATATAAAGAGAAAGGAAGCCTAAAGAATAATTAAGACTCAACATTTAGGTCAAGAGCCCAACTTCTGCTTAAAAAATTAAAAAGTGTTTCCTTTAGTATCCTTGGAAGCCTCACAAGAAGAAAGCTCTTGACAAAGTCGTTCCTGAGGAGAAAGGAGAAGAAAGCCACTGTCACCTGTGCTCCTCTCCCAGCCGAGAGTCAGCACGCAGGAGAAGCTGCCCAGCGGCAGCGGCAACCAGCTTGGATATACACCAGCTTCTGCTGCCACTTCCCAGTCTACTAACTGGAACACCTCTTAGAGGATATGAAAGACTGAAACGACTCTTCTCAGTCTGACATGGAAATAGACAAAAGCATCTTAAAGTTTAAAAAAAAACAAAACCTTTAGAAAACATTTAGTCCAGCCTGCATTTAAAGTATAGATTCCCACTAACCTTGGCTATGGAGAAGGCAATGGCGACCCACTCCAGTACTCTTGCCTGGAAAATCCCATGGACAGAGGAGCCTGGTAGGCTGCAGTCCATGGGGTCGCTAAGAGTCAGACAGGACTGAGCGACTTCACTTTCACTCTTCACTTTCATGCTTTGGAGAAGGACATGGCAACCCACTCCAGTGTTCTTGCCTGGAGAATCCCAGGGATGGAGGAGCCTGGTGGGCTGCTATCTATGGGGTTGCACAGAGTCGGACACAACTAGAGCGACTTAGCAGCAGGAGTAGCAGCAGCAACCTTGGCTATGATTTAGTCAAGCAGCCTCCACTTAACTACTTTATAGGCAGCTTCTTCCATTGTCAAATTTCTGTTACAAAGTATGATATCCAATCAAAACCAACCTCCTAATAACTTAATAACTGCCAGTCATTGATTCCACTTCTCTGCACATGCACTATGCTACAGAATTTGCAGATGGACCCATATATGAAGTGTGCCAACAGACATTAAGTTGACTTGATTTTAAAAAGAGTAAAGAAAAGAAAAAGAGTTGGATTTCAATGGAAGCACCAGCAGTTTGGTACAGGGATTAGTATGATCAATATGATGTAAGACCATTCAAGCTCCTACAAGGATTGTGCCCTTGTAAGACCAACTGGTTACCTCACCAAAATCAATGTCAGAGTAATTATAAGGTAAAAGAGAAATGAGATATATAAAGAGAGAAAGATCTGGACTGCGTTATCAAACATGATGTCAAATAATCAGAAAAACAAGATTCTTGAAGACCCACGTATTATTTCTGAAGAACTGCTGCCATTTGACAAGGCCATCCTTAATACTTTGCAATCTCTCCCTTGTAGCCTCTTCATTTTGCTCCACTTCCTGTTGAAATTTATTCACTAAATTTCTCCATTTCTGTGTCAACTTCTGCAATAGTGCAAGGTCTGAAGTGTCCTAGATAAAATGCATGGAATTGAACCACTTACTCATTTATCCATGTAACAAATACTTACTAGCATGCACCAGGCCATTATTAATACTGTTAATACTAGAGACATTCATAGAAAATGGATCAAAAACTGAACAGATATTCCTCTTTCAAAATATCAGTGATGCTATTATATAGTCCCTTTGGTGGTGAATTTTTTCACAGTAAAAAAAAAAAATTAGAAACAAGATTTTTTTTCCTTTGCAATATGAGCCCAGTTTCCTCCAGGACTTAGCAAGCTGGGCAGTACATTCGAAAGAACAGGAATTTCAAAGTTAAACAGAACCAAATGTAAATCCTAGTCATTTATTGGATGGGGGATATTATTTAATTTCATATTAATTTTTCTTTTCCAAAAAATAAAGGCCCTAATATATATCTCACAGGATTGTTGTTAAGAATTAAACGAAATGACTAGTGTAAATGATTTGACTCTAGAAACATACTAAATGCCACTTTCTTTCTTTGCAACCTAATGTGCTCCCTGAATCTGCCCATCAAATTGCATAGAATACATCAATAATCCGATTATTGCAATGAACATAGTTAAATTTTTGTTTAAGCACTATAACTCTGTAAGTAACATCTGCAGTGTTAACTTAGATAAATTACTCAAATTGCTCAAATCAGAAGACAAATAAAAAGAGCCTTTATTCACTTTTCCTTAGGTTTTTCATTCTGCCCCCCATAAAGCATAAATATAAACTATACTTAAAATTTAATCTATAAACTAACAAAGGCTTCTTGCAGTTTCAACCCTCAATAGGTGAGGTCTCTTTTTCCATGACTCAAGTGAATCAAGCTTTACCTTAGATGATAGCAGTACGATGAAATGCTTAGTATAATTATTCCAGCTTTTTTCATTGAGGTAAAGTCTTTTAGCCAACAGGACTTTATTTCTTTCAATAACCTATTTTTAGAAAATACTGAAATTAGGAACCTAAAACATTAAAAAACCATTGTAATTTATTAAACCCAAACCAGTTTCACATATCAATTTTTCACTGAATCATTAATTTGATGACAACCTCTTTTTTAAATCATGAACTAATCTGAATCACAAACCCATGTTTTCTTAAACCTCTGAACTGGAACCAAATTGAACATGGTATACAGTAGAGGCTCTCAAACAATTTTATCTCAAAACTCCTTTACACTTTTAAAAATTACTGAGAACACCAAAGAGCTTTTATTTACATGGATTATATATATTGCCATTTATTGCTTTGGAAATTAACTGAAATTATTTAAAATATACATTTGTTAATTCATGTAAACATTAATAAACCCATTATAGTTTGAAGTTTTTTTCTGAGAAATAACTATGTTTTCTAAAACAAAAACTTGAACAGGACATACAGTTTCACATTTTACAAATCTCTTTAACGTTTGCTTAATAGAATAGGGCTGTATTTTCATTTGTTTTTAAATTCAATTTGTTGTAATATCCCATACCATATAGCTTCAAGAAAAACCCACTGTATATTCACAAGAGAACGAGACTGAAAAAGGCAAATATCAACAGTGTTACAATGAAACTCCTTTTGACCTTATGAAGAGTCTTATGGACTTCCAAGGGGGTCACATTTGAGAACCACTGATATACTAAATCAATTATATAGTCATTCAATGAATAACTGACTATTCAAGACACTGTGTATATAATGGTGAACAAGAGACATAGTCCTTATTTTCAGAGAGTTGACATTATAGCCATTATTTCCTATTGTTCTTGTTCAATCACTTGTGTCCGACTCTGCAGCCCCATGAACTGCAGCATACCATGGTTCTCTGTCCATCACTGTCTTTCTGAGTTTGCTCAAACTCATGTCCATTGAGTCAGTGATGCCATCCACCCATCTCATCCTCTGTCGCCCCTTGCTCTCCTTTCGCTCTAAGTTTTTCCCAGCATCAGGGTCTTTTCAAATGAGTCAGTTTTTCACAGGTGGCCAAAGTACTGGAGCTTCAGCTTCAGCATCAGTCCTTCAATGAACCATTCAGGGTTGATTTCCTTTAGGATTGACTGGTTTGATCTCCTTGCAGTCCAAGGGACTCTCAAGAGTCTTCTCCAGCACCACAGTTTGAAAGCATTGATTCTTCAGCCCTCAGTCTTCTTTATGGTCCAACTCTCACATTCATACATGACTACTGGAAAAACCATTGCTTTGACTAGACAGACCTTTGTTGGCAAAGTGTGTCTCTGCTTTTAAATACACTGTCTAGGTTTCTCATACCTATTCTTCCAAGGAGCAAGCATGATGATCTAATACAAAACCCCACTAGTAGAAGGTATTCTTCTATAGGAATCTCATATCAGCTGTCAGTTAGTTCTTCACTGTTTAAATACATCTAGATGAGGTAACTCCCACCGAGCATACTAGTTCCCAGATTTGTTTTTCTTTTAAATTAAGGTATAATTGAGACCCTGATGCTGGGAAAGATTGAAGGCTGGAGGAGAAGGGGATGACAGAGGATGAGATGGTTGCATGGCATCACCAACTCAATGGACACGAGTCTGAGTGAACTCCGGGAGTTGGTGATGGACAGGGAGGCCTGGAGTGCTGCAGTCCATGGGGTCGCAAAGAGTCAGACACAACTGAGTAACTGAACTGATGTATAATATTACTTGTTTCAGGTGTACAACATAGTGACTGACAATTTTTAAAGGTTATATTTCATTTGTAGTTATTATAAAATACTGACAATATTCTTTGTCCTATCTGATATATCCTTGTGGTTCCAAGCAGTCCATTCTAAAGATCAGCCCTGGGATTTCTTTGGAAGGAATGATGCTGAAGCTGAACTCTAGCACTTTGGCCACCTCATGCAAAGAGTTGACTCATTGGAAAAGACTCTGATGCTGGGAGGGATTGGGGGCAGGAGGAGAAGGGGACCATAGAGGATGAGATGGCTGGATGGCATCACGGACTTGATGGACATGAGTCTGAGTGAACTCTGCGAGTTGGTGATGGACAGGGAGGCCTGGCATGCTGTGATTCATGGGGTCACAAAGTCGGGTACAACTGAACTGAACTGAACTGAACTGTGGCTTATTTTTCTATACATAGTAGTGCATACTTCAGTCCCCTTCCCCTACCTTTCCCCTCCCGCTTTCGCTCTCCTCACTGGTAACCACTAGTTTATTCTGTCTGTGACTCTGTTTCTTTTACAGGTTTGTTTCTTATATCATATACTTACTGTCACAATTGTTTCTCTGGACATATCAATGTCTCTTTTAAAGTTCTAAATCAGGATAGAACTTTCATGTCATAGATGAGATCTGACTATTTCAGAGGAAAGTGGGACACTGTGAATGTGTTTACGGTCACAAACTAGAAAATTCTGAAAAAGATGGGAATATCAGACCACCTGACCTGTCTCTTGAGAAACCTATATGCGGGTCAGGAAGCAACAGTTAGAACTGGACATGAAACAACAGACTGGTTCCAAATAGGAAAAGGAGTACGTCAAGGCTGTATATTGTCACCCTGCTTCTTTAACTTCTATGCAGAGTACATCATGAGAAACGCTGGAGGACTGGAAAAGGTCAGTGTTCATTCCAATCCCAAAGAAAGGCAATGCCAAAGAATGCTCAGACTACTGCACAATTGCACTCATCTCACACGATAGTAAAGTAATGCTCAAAATTCTCCAAGCCAGGCTTCAGCAATACGTGAACCGTGAACTTTCAGATGTTCAAGCTGGTTGTAGAAAAGGCAGAGGAAACAGAGATCAAATTGCCAACATTGGCTGGATCATGGAAAAAGCAAGAGAGTTCCACGAAAACATCTATTTCTGCTTTATTGACTATGCCAAAGCCTTTGACTGTGTGGGTCACAATAAAATGTGGAGAATTCTGAAAGAGATGGGAATACCAGGCCACCTCACTTACCTCTTGAGAAACCTATATACATGTCAGGAAGCAACAATTAGAACTGGACGTGGTACAACAGACTGGTTCCAAAAAGGAAAAGGAGCACATCAAGGCTATATATTGTCACCCTGCTTATTTACCTTCTGTGCAGAGTACATCACGAGAAACGCTGGGCTGGAAGAAGCACAAGCTGGAATCAAGATAGCCAGGAGAAATATCAATAAGCTCAGATATGCAGATGACACCACCCTTATGGCAGAAAGTGAAGAGGAAGTATAAAGCCTATTGATGAAAGTGAAAGAGGAGAGTGAAAGAGTTGACTTAAAGCTCAACATTCAGAAAACGAAGATCATGGCAAATCACTTCATGGGAAATAGATGGGGAAACAGTGGAAACAGTGTCAGACTTTATTTTTGGGAGGCTGCAAAATCACTGCAGATGGTGACTGCAGCCATGAAATTGAAAGACGCTTACTCCTTGGAATGAAAGTTATGACCAACCTAGATAGCATAATCAAAAGCAGAGACATTACTTTGCCAACAAAAGGTCCTTCTAGTCAAGGCTATGGTTTTTCCTGTGGTCATGTATGGATGTGAAAGTTGGACTGTGAAGAAAGTTGAGTGCTGAAGAAGTGATGTTTTTGAAGTGTGGTGTTGGAGAAAACTCTTGAGAGTCCCTTGGACTACAAGGAGATCCAACCAGTCCATTCTAAAGGAGATAAGCCCTGGGTGTTCTTTGCAAAGAATGATGTTAAAGCTGAAACTCCAGTACTCTGGCCACCTCATGTGAAGAGTTGACTCATTGGAAAAGACTCTGATTCTGGGAGGGATTAGGGGCAGGAGGAGAAGGGGACGACAGAGGATGAGATGGTTGGAAAGCATCACCGACTTGATGGACGTGAGTCTGAGTAAACTCTGGGAGTTGGTGATGGACAGGGAGGCCTGGCGTGCTGTGATTCATGGAGTCGCAAAAAGCCAGACACGGCTGAGCGACTGAACTGAACTGCACTGAATCCAGAGGGGAATGGGGCAGGACATGAAAGGGAATAAAGTTTTTGATAGAGAGGCTAATCATAAACTTAGCAAAGGAACTAAATTTTAGTGTCAACAGTTGGTTCTATTCTAGCTCCGACTATATGCTCAAATTCTTATTACAAGCCTCTCATTTTCTAAGACCTGCTTGTGCTTCAGTTTATTTAATTGAGTTTCTGCCTTGCATCCTTGTGGCTGGTGTCTGACTTAGTATCTTCAACAAGCAGAGTCCTGTTTTCTTATTATCCATCTCTACTATCAATTTTTCTCAGAGACTGGACTCTATTCCTGAATGCCAGTCGGGTAGCTAAGTTTACTTTTACTTGCTGATAGGCATCCCTGATACTGATTCTCTGCCTACTAGGACTTCCACACTACTTTTTTCTCAGTTCCCTGTTTCCCCTCTTCTAGGGTTCCCTACTCTGAGTGACAGAACCCAAATGCTATCAACTGTTTGAATCTATCTATTTCTGGGGCCTGTAGATATCATGGTGCTCTATACTTTACCCCAGCACCTTAAAAGAGGACTGTCTACTCCAAAGCTCTCCCATCAGGGTGTATTTCAATTTTTTGTTGTTGCTGTTTAGTCCCTTAGTCATGTTGACTCTTTTGCAACCCCATGGACTGTAGCCCACCAGGCTCCTCTGTCCGTTGGGTTTCTTAGGCAAGAATATTGAGGTAGGTTGCCATTCCCTTCTCCAGGGAATCTTCCAGACCCAGGGATTGAACCCAAGAATTGACACGCAGATTCTTAACTGCTGAGCCACCAGGGAAGCCCATGCCTCAACTGGTGGGTAGGTTTAATTCTAGGAGCTGAGACCTCAGAAGCAGCTCCATCGGGAAACAGTTAACTCAAATTGTATATCTAGAATTTACTTTGTGTTTCGTTAGTAGAGTTTCCTAGACTTTTAGCACTTGATGGAAATTAAGCAATCTAGAAATTTTGAGGTTTAAAATTACTTTAGAGTGAGAATATTGTCAAGTAGGAATGTGAGTAGAAAAGCAATATCAGGACACAATATGCATTTTATTGAAGTAAGGCATTTTAATTTGGAACTCTATGTGAAACACTTCAGTTGCTTCTGAACATTAATATCTTGGGACTTGATGTAATCCTATTCACTTATGTTCCACATTATTCAGTTTAAAGGGAAGGAAGAGTACCCAGTTTCTTCAAATGAGAAACATAACTCAAAAGAAAAAATTTCCAAACACTTGAAAATTAATTTGCATACTCTTTGGGGAGAGGAATAATTTTTTAAAATTAATTTCAGCATCCTTCAAGAATGAACACACACTCCTGGGCATGTATCCAGAGAAAAACATGGCCTGAAAAGATACATGTATCCAGTGTTCATTGTAGCACTATTTGTAATAACCAAGACATGGAAGCAAACTAAATGTCCATTGACAGAGGAATGGATATATAAGATGCACTACATATATGTGATGGAATATTATTCAGCGATTAAAAAGAATGAAATAATGCCATTTGCAGCAACATGGATGGAATTAGAGTGTCATACTGAGTGAAGTAAGTCAGACAGAGGAGAAATATCATATAACATCCCTTATATGTTAAATCTAAAAATGAATGATACAAGTTAACTTACGAAACAGAAAGAGACTTGCAGACTTAGAAAACAAACTTATGGTTACTGGGGAGAAGGGATAGTTAGGGACTTTGGGAAGGTCATGTACACACTACTGTATTTAAAATGGATAACGAACAAAGATCTATTGTATAGTACATGGAATTTGCTCAGTGTTACGTGCCAGGCTGGATGAGAGTGGGGTTTGGGGGAGAATGGATACATCTATATGTATGTCTGAATCCCTTCACTGTTCACCTGAAATTGCCACAACATTGTTAATTGGCTATACCCCAATAAAAATGGTTTGGGTGTTAAAAAATAAAGACTCGAGCTGCTTAGAAAAAATGAACACACAAGGAAAAAAATTTATTGACTGTGAAACAATATGGCAGGTTCCAGCCTCATTTTCTCTGCCTCTGCCATCTTGGCTTCCCACTAACTGGGTCCAGATTTTCTACTAGCAGGTGTAATTCCATCATTTCCCAAAGTGCTCAAGCCTGAAGGCTGGATACTCTAAAGAATTTCAGCATATACTGACTTCTCCTTCACTAAACTGAGTGTCACCATTCTTGGGCCAATAGCCCTTCCTGTGTATTCTTCTGAAAAATATCTAATATTCCAGGTTTTGTGTCAGGCACTGGAAGAGGCAGATCCATATTTTGTGTGACCTGAGACTTGTATAATTGGGAGTTCTTCTTTTAAAAAATAATATTAAATTACAAACCAAAAGCAGGTATGAAAATGAATGCTTGTGCTCAGTCGTGTCTGACTCTTTATAACCCCATGGACTGTAGCCCACCAGGCTCCTCTGTCCTTTGGATTTTCCTGGCAAGAAAATGGGTTGCCATTTCCTTCTCCAGGGGATCTTCCTGACACAGAGATTGAACACACGTCTCCTGAGTCTCCTGCATTACAGTCAGATTCTTTACCACTGAGCCACCAGAGAAGCCCATGAAAATGAATAAAGAAATCATGACAAATTTAAGTTTTTGAAAGCTTATTCTTAATTATAAAAGCTTAATTATTCTATAGAATAATTATGTCTATACAAACAATTTTTTCTATAGAAATAATGGAGAGACCTCTAGCATGGTTGATCAATATAATTTTTTAAATTAAAAGTTTACAAAAATTTCTTTCAGCCTCACTACTCATTATTAGTAATGTCATGTAAGTTTTTAACATTTGGAAATTTTTTAAAAAGGATTTCCCTGATGGGCCACTGGTTAAGATTCCATACTCCAGTGCAAGGTGCATAGGTTTAATACCTGGTGCCTGGCTTGGCCAAAACAACAACAAAAAAAAACCCCACATTTTTAAGATTTAGGAAAAACTTCTATTAAGTTTTCTTCATATGTAAGCAATAAAATTTGAAGAATTTCAATTCTTCTTATACAGAGACTAATCTTAATACTGGAGAAGGCAATGGCAACCCACTCCAGTACTCTTGCCTGGAAAATCCTATGCACGGAGGAGCCTGGTAGGCTGCAGTCCATGGGGTCGTGAAGAGTTGGACATGACTGAGCAACTTCACTTTCACTTTTCACTTTTCACTTTCATGCACTGGAGAAGGAAATGGCAACCCACTCCAGTGTTCTTGCCTGGAGAATCCCAGGGATGGTGGAGCCTGGTGGGCTGCCATCTATGGGGTCGCACAGAGTCGGACATGACTAAAGTGACTTAGCAAATCTTAATATGAATTGTCAATGATATCCTCATTGTAGTGTTATCTTATGAGATTTTTTAAAATTGAAATATAGCTGATGTACAATATTATATGTTACTGGTAGACAATATGCTGCTGCTACTGCTAAGTCGCTTCAGTCGTGTCCGACTCTGTGGGACCCCATAGACTGGGGCCCACTGTCTCTGGGATTGTCCAGGCAAGAACACTGGAGTGGGTTGCCATTTCCTTCTCCAATGCATGAAAGTGAAAAGCGAAAGTGAAGTCGCTCAGTCGTGCCTAACTCTTCGCAACCCCATGAACTGCAGCCTATCAGACTCCTCCGTCCATGGGATTTTCCAGGCAAGAGTACTGGAGTGGGGTGCCATTGCCTTCTCCGGTGTACAATATAGTTACTCACAATTTTAAAGGTTATATACTCCATTTATAGTTTAGTTATCGTAAATTACTGGCTATATTCCCTGTGTTTATAATATATCCTTGTAGCTTATTTTATACCTAATGGTTTGCACCTCTTAAGCCTTTACCCCTATGGTATCACTCCCTCTTCCTTCTCATTACTGGTAACCCCTAGTTCGTTCTCTGTTTGTGACTCTCTTTCTTTTTTGTTTTAGCCACTAGCTTGTTATATTTTTTAAATTCCACATGTGACACCACACGGTATTTGTCTGACTGACTTATTTTACTTTGCATAATATGCCTCCAAGTTCATCCATATCCTTGCAAATGGCAAAATTTCATTAATATATATATATAAATATATAGGATATATATGTACTCTATATGATATACATATCCTATATCTCTGTCCATTCATCTGTTGATGGACACTTAGGTTGCTTTCATCTCTTGGCAATTGTAAATGATGCTGGTATGAACAGTGAGGTGCATATACCTTTTTGAATTAGCGTTTTTCGTTTTTAGGGTTTTTATTAATATATACCCAGTAGTGAAATTTTGCTGAGTCATATGGTAGTTATATTTTTAGTTTTAAAATAAACCTCCATACTGCTTTCCACAGTGGTTGCACCAATTTGCATTCCCACCCATAGTGTACAAGGATCCCCTTTTCTTCAAATCCTCCCCAGCATTTGTTATTTGTGCTCTTTTTGATGCTTAGCCATACTCACAGGTGAGAGCTTTTGACTTTAATTTCCCTGATGATTACCATTGTTGAACATCTTTTCATATGCCTGTTGGCCATCCGCATTTCCTGTTTGGAAAAATGTCTATTCATTTCTTCTGCTCATTTTTTAATTGGATTGTTTGCCTTTGTGATGTTGAGTTCTATCAGCTATTTATATATGTTAGATATTAACTGTCTATCAGCCCTATGACTTGCAAATATTTCTTCCCATGTTATGAGTTTTATAATATCTTTATTGATTCAGCATTTTATTTCAAATCAGCAAAGAATTTAAACTTTTGTTAGTATATTTGTATGCTAATACTTTGAGATGCATTAAATACTACACAGAAATTTGTAATACTGCTGCAGGTTTGTTCCCCACGAATTCCAGAATAATGATAAATTCTATTTTGCCTGATTCTCACTAAAATGAAAAAAAGTGTATAGTGTATTTATAATTATGTAAGTGACACCGTCAAGTTCATTTGTACAGAAGAGAACTTGTATTGTGACTAACATTGGTTAGAATTAAATCCTCCACTTGTAATGATACACATCTAATGACTAGAAGAATTTCCCCCAGACTAGCTTCTGTTTCCATACATTTCAAATCTAGTTTTTCTTCCACTAATTGTATACTTCTGTGCTGGCTACTGTGGGACCTGTTCACAGCATGATACACTCTCTGGCCCTTTTACCTTGGGGCCATGATAAAACTGATGTCATGAATGAGTTAGGAATATTCCCGGGAGTCATTCCTACATTGAGATGGCTAGCAAAAACTTACATGTACTCAGAAATGACTGTAGACCACATGAACATTCCAATTAAACCCAAACTAGATGTATTTCCAACTCAGATTTCCTTTAGTTGAATCTACATGCAGTTACTCTAGCACTTACTTCACCATAAGAAAAAGTATCAGAAGCTCTAGTGGGGGTACTTTTACTTTGGTTGTGTAGGCAGTAAAATACCTCAGTTTTGCAAAGTTTGCAAAAGTATTTGACCAGTATGTGAGCATGTTGCTAGAGCCCTCCCAAGTCTGTACAAGTGAACGGTCCTAAAGCTTAAACTTCATTAGCTTCACAAAGAATTTAATGCAGTCAGTGAGAAAAACTATAAAACAGTCTTGTCCCATTTGTTTTTCTTGGATTAGGGGGATGCATGAGATAATACAGAAAGAATATAGGGTTCTGTAGTCTGTGATTTGTCTTTGCATCAACCCTAGTGGGACATGAAATCCCACTAGGGATGTTAATACGGACCCAGTGTTCCAGTGCCAACTGCTAGGCTCTTAGATCATGCCCAGATTTGCTCCTCTTTCCACTACATCCTCTGGCCCTGATCTCCACCCTGTGCTCTTTGTTTTTCTTTTGTTAGTTTTTTGTCTTTGCTTTATTTGTCTGATTGCTATTATGATTCTTGCCTGGGAATCTGTGTTTAGGATCTGAGTGGCCAGAATTACAGGTACACTGTACAGACAGTTGCATGTGATACTGAAGTCTGGCAATGTCAGGAGAGAAGGCAATATGGTTGGATAGGCAAAGAAAGAAAGGAGATTTGAAAATGTGAGGGTAGCCGAGCCAGGTGAAATTTGTGTATACCTGGAAACAGTGGAAACAATGTCAGACATTATTTTTTTGGGCTCCCAAAATACTGCAGATGGTGACTGCAGCCATGAAATTAAAAGACACTTACTCCTTGGAAGGAAAGTTATGACTAACCTAGATAGCATATTCAAAAGCAGAGACATTACTTTGCCAACAAAGGTCCGTCTAGTCAAGGCTATGGTTTTTCCAGTGGTCATGTATGGATGTGAAAGTTGGACTGTGAAGAAAGCTGACCGCTGAAGAATTGATGCTTTTGAAGTGTGGTGTTGGAGAAGACTCTTCAGAGTCCCTTGGACTGCAAGGAGATCCAGCCAATCCATTCTGAAGGAGATCAGCCCTGAGATTTCTTTGGAAGGAATGATGCGAAAGCTGAAACTCCAGTACTTTGGCCACCTCATGCAAAGAGTTGACTCATTGGAAAAGACTCTGATGCTGGGAGGGACTGGGGGAAGGAGGAGAAGGGGACGACAGAGAATGAGATGGCTGGATGGTATCACTGTCTCGATGGACATGAGTCTGAGTGAACTCTAGGAGTTGGTGATAGACAGGGAGGCTTGGCGTGCTACAATTCATGGGGTCTCAAAGAGTCGGACACGACTGAGCGACTGAACTGAACTGAACTCAGAATTAGTATAACAAAAAGTAATAACAACAAGAAAGCAGACTATTTCTTTCTTTTTCTTTTTAAAAAATAGTTCTACCACTGAACTGTGATGGTTTGTTTTTCTGGGTAAAAATAGAAATGTTCTTCTAATAATATTCATACTGATCGTAATGAATAATGATACAAGTGAATAAAATAGGACATATCTATTTTTAGCATTAGAAAAAGAGGAAGTCCTTAAGAGAGTTCTGGAAGAAACCCTGAAGATATACTCCGAGTCATGGCTGCAAGCAGTTTTCATAGGCCTCCCACTACTGCTAAGTCTGTTAAGTACAGACCATATGTTTTTCTCAAATGTGAAAATATGAAGTTGGAAAAATTACTGAGAAAATTCTCCTGTTTCCTATGACATGTGTTGATCAGACTTCTTATTGGAAAGTGCATTGGCTAATGTCCTATGAGTCATACCCATCAATGATGTATTGCTCATTTTTGTTTTGTGTTTTGTAATATTTGCCTGTCTGGAACATCATGGTCTGGAAAATACTACTTGTTTGTACATGTGTCTGAAAGGGCTGTGTAATTATTCTGGTTGTAAAGTGTTGCAAAATGTATCTGTAGACGTGCTAGAGATCATGAGTTCTATCTAAGGTTAAAAGAGAAAGAGCTAATGATATTGGCCCTCAAATGAACTAATATAATTGACTTAGTATTTTGGTTCCATAGTCTAGTAATTACTTATATTTACTATCCTCTTAATTGACAGAGTTGGATTATGGTCAGTCCTCAAGTTTACCTCCAGTTTTAGGTAATGCTGCTGTGATGTATACTTGTTATAAATATATCTTTTTAAAAAGTCTATTCTGTAACAGCCAATGAAAATAAGTCACACATTTGATTTTCACAATTTAAGTCCCCTTTATTAATAGAATGATTTTTTAAAAGAAAGTAAAAAGTACTCTGGTCTAAGATAAAAACAAATTTTCTCCAGTCAACACATTTTTCATCTGTTCTTGTCCAGTTGTTTTACCAATAGGAATAGGTAGAATTTCTCATTCTATTTTTCTACTTGTTTAAACACACTTTGCTTGTGGTGTGGGAATCCAAGTGGCCATGAGGAATACTACAAAGTAGGTAACATTTGTCTTGGATGCCTGCCTCTTTGTTCCCTGAGTCACCCTTGCCATTAGGGCCCCATCTCAGACACTCTGTTCTAAACTTTTATTTTCAATTCCTAATATCTCATTCTGTAAGACTATGAGTACTATATTTTCTTTCTCTTATTTAAATTTTCCGGTTCTGTGTTGATTTTCAAGATTCCAGGATATACCAGTTCATGTAATTTTTTTAAAAGGCACAGCAGTTGTACTCATAGGAGAGATCTAGAGTAATCATGAATCAAGGAACACAAGAATCTACTAGGAGTTATGCCCTTTCTTCATTATATTGTGTTAATCATTCACTCATCTGACATATCTATTGAACATCATTTATTTGCCAGAAACTGTTCTAGGCACTTGAAATATATCAAGTACCAAAAGATAAAATTCCCTGTGCTTGGGGTGATCACATTTGTGTAGTTTTATGTCTCTTGAGAGTATGAATCATGCTTTTCCAAATTGTAACAACTTAGTGCATACAGTTTGAATTTTTTTTCATACTGTTATCTCTGATCATACTTTATGTCATGTCTGTGTTACTTGATGAAGCAGTTCAGTGTCTTAGATGTGGTCATTGAAGTGGCTGGTCAGTGACAGACTTGCTTCTCACCTCATTGAAAACAAAGTGAGGGGCTGACAGGTTAACGTTCACCATTTTCATAGAAGAAAGGATGCAGATCAGGATCTAAGGAGGCAACACATTTATTTGGCACCAGCAGTATCATGTGCAAATCCTGCCATTAAAATTTCGCCAGCACTCCTGAAAGTCTAGATTAAAATACTTACTTAGGTGCCTTCTTCAAAACTGTGGTCTCCTAAAAATGATCTATAGTGGGACTGAATTTTTTAATTTGCATATTCATTATCTCCTTACTTGATTTTCACACAGAAAAAAATGAAATGGGAACATAAAAATTTAGAATAAGGGATCCATCTGTGAAAAACATACACCTTTCAAAAGACATTTAGCTAAGCCAGGTTGGTATGATTAATCTTGCTTTCAAAACAGGGAACTGTGCTTCCAAATATGTATTCTGTTTATCCTAATCTCTGTCTCTCAATATATATGTGTGTGTGTGTGTGTGTGTGTGTATAGTTACCATCATCATTCTGTCTTGATGTATTTTTAAAATATCTTTAGCTTGCTGTATAATCATATGAAAACCTAGTATTAAACAGTTCAAGTTGCTCCCTATGACCTAAGTTAAACCTTGTAAGGTTCAGATTAGGGGACAGGAAATGAATTGAGGATAGCAGTGGTTCTTAAGCCTCAGTTAAGTTGAAGCATGCTTGCATCTGGAAGATGCCTAACTTTAAGCTTTAAAAAAAAAAAGGAGGGGAACAGAGGAACATGATAAACCTTTCTTAAAATATAGCACTCTAGGAAGAAAATTATCTACAGGATGGTTGCATTAAGAACTTTAGAAATACTAAAACAGAAGAGTAACTATGTATAATATAATATTTATAGATTGTTAATTTATAAATGCCAAGTTAGTATCCTTTCAAAATACTGATTAAAAAATGACTATCTACCCTTCTTCGATAATGAATGAGTTCAGCTCTCCACACCAGTGACAGGGGGTCAGTGAGTGTGAACTCTAGCTAAGTAGTCAGCCTAGGTGTGTTCAGAAAGCAGAGGAGAAGAAAAAGAGAGTGGAAATAATTCCTCCAGTACAAGAAGGAACCTGGGAAAGAAAAAAAGAGAAATTCTCTCCTATGTGCCTATGGAACACATTTTTGCTAACTTTGAATAGGAAAAACAAGAATATATTTAAATATTCTTCCTATGGATGAGAAAAAACCCAACTCATTGAAATTGAAGAGCAAATATGATGGAGAAATAAGTTTTTAAGAACTATTTTTAAATGTTTAAAGGGGTAGTTTCAGTTACTTCATAATGATTAGCTCATATTTAACCATCATAAACTAAGCACAGTCAAGCTCTTTTTATATGTTGTCTCCTTTCATCTTTATGACTTTGTGAGGCACCATAATTATGTTCATGGTCAAAGTCTATATTAAGGAACTGAGACTTTCAGGGGTTAAGAATCCCATCCAACGTGTCAGGATTCACACATAGTTTTGCTGTTTTCAATCCTATTTTAAACATATCAGTTCCCTTGTACAATTTCAGTACTGAAATTTAATTCAAGTACTTCAATACAACTGTATGCATGGTTTGTAATTTTCAGTTTATAAGAATACAAGAATCTTAAAATATTTCAGTTTACTAATAACATTTATGTTGAGTAATTGGGTCTAAATTCTGAGTTGCTTGTTACTTTACTGTCTTTCCTTATTGTAGAAAGATCTTTCGTTGTCTGGGCTTCCTTCTAGAAGCTGCATATTTTTAATAGACCTTTTTCTCCAAAAGTTCAGAGCTTTAAAAATCATCTTTTAAGAGTGAGCTTTCATTATGTTTTTCACTTACTAATTTATACAATTAGTATTATAGAAAGAATCAGAATGTTTTTGAATATACATTTTCTTAACCCAAATTCTGCTATCAAAAGAAGATTCATTTTATTATTTTCAAAAGGTATTTTGTATACCAGCTGACCTAAGATGTTATTTCATGTTGAGCCAAAGTTTGTCTTTGGGATTCCTTGTCTTTCTTTGAGTGCCTTTCTATCTGCTTCACAGGCTTCCCCAATGGTTCAGTGGGCAAAGAATCTCCTGCAATGCAGGAGACACAGGAGACATGGGTTTGACCTCTGGGTCAGGAAGATTCCCTGGAAGAGAAAATGGAAACCCACTTCAGTATTCTTGCTGAAAAATCCCATGGACAGAGGAGCCTGGTGGGCCCATGGGGTTGCAAAGAGTTGGACATGACTGAACACATGGCACTACCTGCTTCAGAGATCCTTTCCTGGCACCTTCCTGCTGACCCCTGGCTGCTCAGAGCACCCGGGTGACAACCCCAGTCTGCCGTAACTCTGCCCACTTCAGTGTCTTCCATACCTTCCCTTGTTAAAACTTCTGTGTTTGTTCACTCAACAAATATTTATTGCCCATATATTATGTCTCAAGGTCAATGCCAGATGCTGGATATACAACTATGAGGGAAAAGACATGGTCACTGCTTTCATGGAGTTAATGTAGAAGGGAGATAGGTACTAATCTAACAAACAACAAGCTGCACGAGCAAAAGCAACACTGCAGATGAGAAATGGCGCTAGCAGTTGGTGCTGGGATAGTCACAGAAGGCTAGACTTCTTTGTAGGAAAGTGACCCTTCAGCTACAGCTTCAAGGAAGAATTAATACCCGGAAGAGGGCAAGAAAGAGCTTCGTAGGCCAACTACTCAATTCTCTCTGCATTACCCAGAGGTTGTTTTGTGTGCATGTGTGTGCATACACATGTGTCACACACTCATGTTTACACACACACATGTGTGCACACACATACATACATATACATCATGCCATAGATTGTCTGGGAATTGATTGCTTTGGTTTCATTGTTAAAGCAGATCAGAGTATGCCATCTTAAGAGTACTTTGGTATAAAGATCATTTTAACCTGAAGATATTTAAGATTCAACAAATGCAGAGGGAGAGAAAACCTTGGAGCTTCCCTTATCAGTGCAAGCAGCAATCTTTGGGAAATAAGACTGCCATAAATTCCTCTTCAGGATAGGAAAGTCAAGTGTACCATTTCTGTGGACATAGTGTATTTTCTCTCCACAACTTGAGAATGCCTGGGATTAATTGGCCTGGTGCTTCCTGCAGCATGATGCCATTAGTAGTCACACTATCCCTACTAAATGGAAAACCTTGGGTGGGAGAGAAGAGGAGATTAGCCAGCTTTTGGATAATGCATAAAGTATCTTGCAGAGTGCCTGGCATGTAGTAGGCACTTAAGTATACCTTTCTATCCCTTCCTTCTCTTTGTCTTCCCAAGTCACCCCCCATCTATCCCATTCCCATGTTTCTGGGTACACATCTTTGGCCTGTGTGACATATGCATCATGGACAGGAATATCTGATGATGTATATGCCCAGAAAATACTAAGTTGTGACTTTTAAGTTTGAAAATGATGTAGGAAAGAAACAGTGGAGTCTTAACTGTAAATAGCACTAATTAAGCTGAAAAGCTTAAAGTGCAATGAGCTCTTCTCAAACTAATTCTGTAACAAACATGATTCTTCAGTTTTTCATTGTTGGTTCAATTTCAACTGTGAGTAGAGATACTATCTTTTTCTGCAGTCGTTTTCTTTGTAGAGGAAAAAGTGCAAAATGACTACTCAGTCTAGTTTTATGTCCCACATGTTGTTGTTGGGTTTTTGTTTTTGTTGTTCTTTTTCTTATAACCTAAAAAGCTTAAATACACTAGAGTCTAACTACCTATTTATTTTCATTATCACTTGTGTCCTACCTGAAGTTAGTTACTATAATAAATGTTGTTCTCCAAGCTGTGCATATATTAGCCGTCAGTGCTAGGAAACAAAGAAAGATGTGTTGTCCTGAGAAGACTGCTACTGTTACACAAAGCAGCAGCTGTCTTGAATTACACCTTATGGGCTGAATTAAATACTCTGATTTTTCCTCCTGAAGTTGCCCTCCATTTGTTACACTTTAGTCCCTGTTTCTGATTAGGCCAAGTATGTCCTTAGTGCTTAGAAGGAAAATATGTAACAGGAAAAGAGCAGAATATCCTATCTGTTCTTTCCACATTGTATTCTGGCAGATAGAGTCTCCCATGAGCCGTAAGAGAACACTTTCCATTAGCTTTTTTTTAATGGTGATTGGAAGTTTCTCAAAGAATAATGTGAGAGACATAATATTCATTTATTAAACTGAAATGTATTGAACTGTACCCAGGATTAGAAACATCAGTGACTGACAGTCACTTTTTGACACACATGTTTTCAGCTTATACAAGACAGGTAAACAACTGTGCATCACAGAAAACCTGAGTGCAGGGCATGGGGCTGGAAATAAGAGTAAAAGACTAAGTTCCCTAACTTGTTTGGCACCTAAAAAACAGCTGTGGAAATATTACAGGTAGTTGTGGGAAAGACTGAGCAACAGGAAGTCAGGAACTCTGGTTTTTGTCTTTGTATACCTAGAACTCTAAGGAAGCTAATAATTAAGAAAGTATGTTAAAGTGACAATGTCTTGATTCTAAAGACTAGTTCTTGGAATCATTGTGGAAAAATAAATGAAAGGATGATTCATACATATAGATTTTATTTATCATGAAACCGTACTAAACTTTAAAGCTCCATGCTCACACAGTGGATTAGATGAAGCTGAATAAAGTTTTTTCAAGTGTTTTTTGTTCATCTGAGAAAGTGATTTGAAAGATTTGTAAAACTGACTCCCGTTTTTGCACTAAAGAATGGGAAACGTTTACTATTTGTTCCTCACACTGTACTTAATCGCCATCAGGCCCCATTCTCTGCCCCAAGGAAATACACACTTGCAGAGAGATCATGGTTTATCCTCAGGCAGGAGGTGTAGATGCCCCTCCCTGCCAGACAAGGGTTGAACAGGCCCACTCAACCACGGCTGCAGTGTGTTGCCTCTGAGACTCCTGCAAAATCAGAATATGCCAGGACAAGCAGATGCCTTATTTCTCAGAAATTTTATTTTGGCTCCTTCACAACTTTACTATCTAAGTACTCTAAGAGCCTAACTTTTACTACAGGAATGGAAGTGAGATTCCAATGTCTATTATTACCTGCTGCTGCTGCTGCTGCTGCTAAGTCGCTTCAGTCGTGTCCAACTCTGTGCATTATTACCTGA
The DNA here is from genome assembly GCA_006408675.1 of Madoqua kirkii. Lineage (NCBI taxonomy): Eukaryota > Metazoa > Chordata > Mammalia > Artiodactyla > Bovidae > Madoqua > Madoqua kirkii. Next base: position 15,760 of record SJYC01077433.1, on the reverse strand, counting down.
GCCCCCTCCAAAACATACGTTTTTTGTTTGCTTTTGAAAGTATCTTTTATGGTTGGTGCATGCATGCATGCTAAGCTTCTTCAGTTGTGTCTGATTCTTTGCAGCCCTATGGACGGTAGCCTGCCAGGCTCCTCCAGCTATGGGATTCTCCAGACAAGAATACTGGAGGGGGTTGCCATGTTCTTTTCCAGGGGATCTTCCTGACCCAGGAATCTAACCTGCATCTCTTATGTCTCATGCATTGTCAGATGGGTTCTTTTACCATTGGCGCTGCCTGGGAAGCCCATTTTATGGTTGGATGCCATAGCAGTTCATCCTCCCATAAAGTAGTGTTTATTGATATCACACATTAGACATTATGGAAAACAGTCTAGTATTTTCATAGTTTCTAATGGTCTTCCAAATTCGTGGAAGGATACCTGCTTGATCCTAGTAATTTGTCTATCTGTATTTTGTCACTTGACATACACCTTTTCCAATTTGGAGCCGGTCTGTTGTTCCATAGTCCAATTCTAATTATTGCTTCTTGACCTGCATACAGATTTCTCATGAGGCATGTAAGATTGTTCTGGTATTCCCATCTCTTTCAGAATTTTCCACAGTTTGTTATGTTCCACACAGTCAAAGGTTTAGCATAGTCAATAAAGCAGAAGTTTTTCTGGAATTCTCTTGCTTTATCTATGATCCCATGGATGTTGGTGATTTGCTCTCTGGTTCCTAGCCTTGTCTAAATCCAGGTTGAACATCTGGAAGTTTTTTGTTCACATACAGTTGAAGCCTAGCTTGGAGAATTTTGAGCATTACTTTGCTAGCGTGTGAGATGAATGCAATTGTGCAGTAGTTTGAAGGTTCTTTGGCATTGCCTTTCTTTGAGATTGGAATGAACACTGACCTTTTCCAGTCTTGTGGCCACTGCTAAATTTTCCAAATTTGCTGGCATATTGAGTGCAACATTTTAACAGCATCATCTTTCAGGATTTGAAATAGCTCAAATTCCATCACCTCCACTAGCTTTTTTCATAATGATGCTTCCTAAGGCCCATTTGACTTCACACTCTAATATGTCTGACTCTAGGTCATGAAGATCTTTTTTGTAGAGTTCTGTGTATTCTTGCCACCTCTTCTTAGTATCTTCTGCTTCTGTTAGGTCCACACCATTTCTGTCCTTTATTGTGTTTATCTTGGCATGAAATGTTCCCTTGGTATCTCTAATTTTCTTGAAGAGATCTCTCGTCTTTCCCATTGTATTGTTTTCCTCTCTTTCTCAGCATTGTTCACTTAGGAAGACTTTCTTATCTCTCCTTGCTACTCTTTGGAACTCTGCATTCAGATGCTTATATCTTTCTTTTTCTCCTTTGCCTTTTGCTTTTCTTCTTTTCTCAGCTATTTGTAAGGCCTCCCCAGACAGCCATTTTGCCTTTTTGCATTTCTTTTCCATGGGGATGGTCTTGATCTCTGTCTCCTGTACAGTGTCACGAACCTCATTCCATAGTTCATCAGGCACTCTATCTATCAGACCTAGTCCCTTAAATCTATTCCTCACTTCCACTGTATAATCATAAGGGATTTTATTTAGATCATATCTGAATGGCCTAGTGGCTTTCCCTACTTTCTTCAGTTTAAGTTTGAATTTGGCAATAAGGAGTTCATGATTTGAGCCACAGTCAGCTCTCGGTCTTGTTTTTGCTGACTGTATAGAGCTTCTCTATCTTTTGCTGCATAGAATATAATCAATCTGATTTTGGTGTTGACCATCTGGTGATGTCCATGTGTAGAATCTTCTCTTATGTTACTGGAAGAGGGTGTTTGCTATGAGCAATGCCTTCTCTGGCAAAACTCTGTTAGCCTTTGTCCTGCTTCATTTTGTACTCCAAAGCCAAACTTGCCTGTTACTCCAGGTGTCTTTTGACTTCCTACTTTTGCATTCCAGTTCCCTATGATGAAAACGACATCTTTTTTTGGTGTTAGCTCTAGATGATCTTGCAGGTATTTATAGAACCGTTCAACTTCTGCTTCTTTGGCATTAGTGGTTGGGGCATAGACTTGGATTACTGTGATATTGAATGGTTTGCCTTGGAAACGAACAGAGATCATTCTGTCGTTTTTGAGATTTCCCCCAAGTACTGCATTTTAGACTCTCTTGTTAACTATGAGTGCTACTCCATTTCTCCTAAGGGATTCTTTTCCACAGTAGTAGATATAATGGTCATCTGAATTAAATTTGCCCATTCCAGTCCATTTTAGTTCACTGATTCCTAAAATGTGATGTTCATATTGCCATCTCCAGTTTGACCACTTCCAATTTACTTTGATTTGTGGAACAAAACAGTCCAGGTTCCTATACAATATTGTTCTTTACAGCATTGGACTTACTTCCATCACCAGTCACATCCACAACTAGGTGGTGTTTTTGCTTTGGCTCAGCCTCTACATTCTTTTTTGCCTGGTTTCTTTTATTTATTTATTTATTTATTCTTTACTTTTTTAAATTTTTATTTTTACTTTATTTTAGTTTACAATACCGTATTGGTTTTGCCATACATTGACATGAATCCGCCACGAGTGTATATGTGCTCCCAATCCTGAAACCCCCTCCCACCCCCAACCCCATATCATCTCTCTGGATCATCCCCGTGCACCAGCCCCAAGCATCCTGTATCCTGTATTGAACATAGGCTGGTGCTTCGTTTCTAGCCTCTTCATTCTTTCTGGCGCTATTTCTCCATTCTTCTCCAGCAGCATATTGGGCATTTACTGTCCTGGGGAATTCATCTTTCAGTGTCATGTCTTTTTGCCTTTTCATACTGTTCATGGGGTTCACAAGGTAAGAATACTGAACTGATTTGCCATACCCTTCTCCAGTGGACCATGTTCTGTCAGAACTCTCCACTATGACCCATCCATCTTGAGTGGCTCTACATGGCATAGCTTATAATTTCTCTGAGTTAGACAAGGCTGTGATCCAAGTGACCAGTTTGGTTAGTTTTCTGTAATTGTGGTTTCCATTCTGTCTGCCCACTAATGGATAAGGATAAGAGGCTCGTGGAAGCTTGCTGATGGGAGGGACTGGCTGTTGGGGGGAATCTGGGTCTTGCTCTGATGGGTGGGGCCATGCTCAGGAATCTTTAATCCAATTTTCTGTTGATGAGTGGGGCTGTGTTCCCTCCCTTTAGTTTTGTGTGTGAGGCCATACTATGGTAGAGGTAATGGCCGTAATGGTGACCTCCTTCGAAAGGATTTATGTCAGAACTGTTGTATTTAGTGCCCCTGACCCCACGGCAGAGCACTGTAAACCCATACCTCCACTGGAGACTCCTAGATACTCACAAGCAAGTCTGGCTCAGTGTCTTTTGGGGTCACTGCTGCTTTTTCCTGAGTCCTGGTATGCACAAGGTTTTGTTTGTGCCCTCCAAGAGTCCATTTCCCCAGTCCTGTGGAAGTTCTATAATCAAATTCCAGTGGCCTTCAGAAAGTCAAATTCCCTGGGGATTTCAGTGTCTTTGCCAAATCCATAGGTTGGGAAATCTGTTGTGGGCCCTAGAACTTTCGCAACAGTGCAAGATATTCTTTGGTGTAATTACTCTCCAGTTTGTGGGTTGTCTACTCAGTGGCTCTGTGGTGGGGCTCACCCTGTTCCTCTCAGGTCTGCTGCAGGCAGAGCCCCTGTCCCTGTGGCAGGCCACTGCTGGCCTGTGCCTCTGCAGGAAACACTCAACACTCAAAGGCAGGTCTGGCTTAGTCTCTTATAGGTTCCCTGCATCCTGGTGCACACCAGGTGTTTTTTGAGCCTTCTGAGCATCTCTGGTAGCTATGGGGTTCAATTCTAAGTGCAGTTTTGCCCCTCCTACCATCTTGTTGGGGCTTTTCCTTTGCCCTTGGATGTGGGGTATCTTTTTTTGGTGGGATCCAACATTCTCCTGTCACTGGTTTTTCAGCAGTTAGTTACAATTTTGGAGTTCTCACAGAAAAAGATGAGCGCATGTCCTTCTATTCTGCCATCTTATAGTCAGTGATTCCAAATTGGGAAAGGAGTACGTCAAGACTGTATATTGTCACCTTGCTTATTTAACGTAAATGAAGTGTACATCATGTGAAATGCCAGACTGGATGAAGCACAAGCTGGAATCAAGATTGCAGGGAGAAATATCAATAACCTCAGATATGTAGGTGACAACACCCTTATGGAAGAAAGTGAAGAGTAACTAAAGAGCCTCTTGATGAAAGTGAAAGAGGAGAGTGAAAAAGTTGGCTTAAAACTGGACATTCAAAAAATGAAGATCATGGTATCTTGTCCCATCACTTCATGGCAAATAGATAGGGAAACAATGGAAACCATGGCAGACTTTCTTTTCTTGGGCTCCAGAAATCACTGCAGATGGTGACTGCAGCCATGAAATTAAAAGATGCTTGCTCCTTGGAAGAAACGTTATGACCAACCTAGACTGCATGTTAAAAAGCAGAGACATTAATTTACTGACAAAGATCCGTATAGTCAAGGCTATGGTTTATCCAGTAGTCATGTATGGATGTGAGAGTTGGACTATAAAGAAAACTGAGCACTGAAGAATTGATGCTTTTAAACTGTGGTGTTGGAGAAAACTCTTCAGAGTCCCTTGGACTGCAAGGAGATCAAACCAGTCAATCCTTAAGGAAATCAGTCCTGGGTGTTCATTGGAAGGACTGATGCTGAAGCTGAAGTTCCAATACTTTGGCTACCTGATGTGAAGAACTGACTCATTAAAAAAGACCCTGATGCTGGGCAAGATTAAAGGCAGGGGGAGAAGGGGACAACAGGGGATGAGATGGTTGGATGGCATTACCGACTCAATGGACATGAGTTTGAGCAAGCTCTAGGAGTTGGTGGTGGACAGGAAAGCCTGGTGTGCTGCAGTCTACGAAGTCGCAAAGTCGGACATGACTGAGTGATTGAACAGAACTGATTTTGTCATTTGGGGCATCCCCGATGGCTCAGTGGTAAAGAATCCTACAATGCAGGAGACATGGGTTCAGTCCTTGGGTTGGGAAGATTCTCTGGAGAAGGAAACAGTAACCTACTCCGATATTCTTGTCTGAGAATTCCCATGGGCAGAGGAGCCTGGTGGGCTACAGCCCAAGGGATCGTGAAAGAGTTGGACATGACTTAGCAGCTAAACAACAATAACAATTTTATCACTTAGATCTGAACCTTCTTATGAATTTTACTATTATGTATTCTAACAGTCTCTCTCTGCCCCTTATAGGATAAGTTCAATTAGAATTCCAAACCTTCATTCCAAACCTTACTGTTTGCCCAACATTGGGATTCAAAGAAGAAAAAGACATATTCCTCTTCCTTGGTGTGAAGTTTTTGACTGGGAATGAGAGGGATGTATGTCAGAACCTCCAGGGTTGCGGGAGGGAGGGAAAACAGGTATAACTTAAACTATATTAAGTTACACAATATCATTTTTTATTTGGACAAAAATATATTATTTCATAATGTGAGCAACAGAAATTAAAGCTTAAACAATAATTTGGGACTAGTAAGTATATGCAGATGTTGCAAAGAGTCTCAGAAGAAAAGCTTTGAGAGCTAAAGTCCTGATGTTTATTAAAGAGAACATGGATTTTTAAAAGTTGAGAAATGCTTCTCAGGCTGGTTACACGGCATGATGTGTACAGAAAATGTGGAATTGTTGCATTGTAAGTTTGAAAATAGTGGTACTTAAACAAAGAGTGTCCTAGGACATAGGGAGTAAGGACAGGTAGGGGGAATTTTGAGGATATTCCAGAAGTTAGGGACGTTTTAACTGACTTTTGAAGAATAGGTAGAAACTTAACAAATGGAGAAGAGAACACGACCTACAGACTGAGGAAACACCATGTCCAAAGGCTCAGAGACACAAAGGAGAAGACATACTGAAAAGTTGTAAGTAACAGAGGATGGTTTGGACAGAGTTGAAAGAAGCAGAATAAAAAGATTGTGCAAGTATTAAATGGCATACTCGGAGTTTTTTATCCTGAAGACCAGTGGCTCTCAATCTTAGTTCTTCATCAGGACCATGTATACAGTTTTTAACAACAGTTTTATTGAGATATACTTGCTTACAATAAATTGCACTTAAGTGTGTGTAATTTGATAGGTTTTGCCATATGTTTACATCCATGAAACCATCACCACAGTCAGGATTATGAACATCACTATCACCCCACATTTCCTTATATCCCTTTGTAATTCCTCCCCTGCACCCTTTCTTCCTCCCTCCATCTCTAGGCAACTGCTGATCTGTCTCTGTCACTATAGATTAGTTTGTTTATTAGAGTTTTATGTAAATGGAATCATACAGCATGTATCCTTTATTTGTTTGGCTTCTTTTACTAAACAAAATTATTTTGAGATTCATTCATATTGTAGTGTGTATCCGTAGTTTAGTTCTTTTATTGATGAGTGGTATTCCATTTTATGGATATACTCTAATTTGTCTGATTTACCTGTTGATGGACATTGGGGTTGTTTCCAGTTTTGGCTTTTACTAATAAAACTTCTGTGAACATTCAACTACAAGTCTTTGTATGACTTTAACATGGTAAATGTATGTTTAACATTTTAAGAAACTGCCAAACTGTTTTCCAAAGTGGCTGTAATGTTTTACTTTCCCACCAGCAGCAAATGAGGGTTCCAGTTATTCCACATCCTCATCAATTCCTGGTATTGTCAGATTTTAAATTTTTAGGCATTCTAGTAGATATGGTTTTAATTTACATTGTGGTTTTAATTTGCATATCACTAATAAGTAAAGATTAACTGACTCAATGGACATGAGTTTGAGTAAACTCTGGGAAATAGTGAAAGACAGGGAATGCTGGCATGCTGCAGTCCATGGGGTTGCAAAGAGTTGGACACAACTGAGTAACACAATTGAACAACAACAATAACTAAAGATAGTGAATATTATTTCATGTGCTCATTAACCATCCATATGTCTTCGTTAATGAAATAGTTATTTAGATCTTCTGTTTGTATTTGTACTGGACTGTTTATTTTCATATTATTCAGTTCTGAGAATTATTTATGTAGTCTGGATATAGGTCCTTTATTTGATGCATTATTTGCAACTATCTTCTTTGTGGCTTGTCTTTTCACTCTCTTAACAGTATTTTCAAAAAATTCTTAATTTTGATGGAGTCCAATTGATCAATTATCATCTTTTGTGGAGCAACTTGTGTAGTTTTATGTTTATTTCAATACTAATTCCTGGGTCCTTTCCTCAAGATCATCAGTAAATCTAGAGAGAGGCTTCGACATTTGAGTGTGTATAAAATGTCAAAAGTGATTTTGATGTGCAGCTGCTGGTAACAATACTGCATAAAAAACAGTGAGCTGTCCTATGTATTTGAATGCTAGGAATGTTTATTTCCTTATAGTTCATCTTGTTCCAGAAGGATTTCATGATCGTTTTATAAGGATCCAAGATAACATATCTTGAAAGTAGATAGAAAAATTTTAAAAAGGTGGGACATAAACTGGAGCCACTAATGGCACTAAAAAATCATGCTTTATTGATCTACACATTGCTTCTAACTTTTCCAGCAATTCAATGTGTATAAGACACAAATAAACCAATTGCTTAAGAGACATACTGGTGCTAAGATTAGACATAAATGTCTCCAGAGGAAACTTATAAAAAGGGAAAAACAGTGTTCTGGGTGAGTTTCAAAGGGCAGTTTGTTACAATAGTTCAGAGTGGGCTGATTGCATTATGATCAGGTACAATTCAGTAAAAACCAATCTTTCAGGGAACCATTAAAATAGATACCAGCCCTCTGATGATCTAAATTGATGCAAAATGACCAACCTTTTGCTTTCTGGCTCAAACATCTGAGATGAAAAAGTTGCTTTTGCCAAGTGGTGTGGAGTTCTAGAAATAAAAATCGTTTATTTAAATTGTAATGAATAAAAGATGCAAGAGTATATATTAGACTCTCTGGATTAGAAGGAATGATGAATGATTTTTCTTTTAGGAAATGACTTGTGCTTTCTCTCAAATAAGTTTTTGATAAATATTGCTTGGGGGCTGGGAAGATGAGCCCAAAATTATGCTCCCTATTTCTCTATGCTGCTTGTTGAATAAAGGCCTACATGTTAAGACAGACAGTTGAGTTGGAGGTTAGAATCCTTTTGCAAAGGCTGTTGTCTAACAACCATCTCACTTCTGCCAGAATTGAAGGAATCTCATAAGCAGGGCCAAGAACCCACTGGAGGTCTGTTTTTTTCTATTTTGAAATTTATTAATTTTATATTCTAGCTGTGGTGGGTCTTTGCTGCTTCGTACGGCTTTCTCTAGCTGCAGCGAGCGGGTGCTGCTCTTCATTTGCTGTGTGGGCTTCTCATTGCAGTAGCTTCTATTGTTGTGGAGCACAGGTTCTAGGTACGTGAGCTTTAACAGTTGCAGCACATGGACCCAGTAGTTGTGGCTCGGGGGCTCTAGAGTGCTGGCTCAGTAGCTGTGGCATAGGGATTTTGTTGCTCTGTGGCATGTTGGATCTTCCTGGACCAGGGATCAAATTGATGTCCTCTGCTTTGCAAGGTGAATTCTTAACTACTGGACCAGAAAATAAACCTCCATTGGCGGTTTTAAAGCATGGAATTGATGTGACCTGTATTGATATTTTAGAAAGATGATGTTGATAGCATTGTGGAGAATGGGCACTGAAATGGGCAGAGTAGCTAGGGAGCCAGGATACTATTGGAATAGTGTAGGTAAGTGATAGTAAGGGACTTGCTCTGAGATGATTGTAGTGGAAATGGAAAGATATGGATTCAAGAGTGATTTCAGAGATAGAAGCAGTTGATGGAGTTGATATCATCCTCATATCTCTGATATGAGGTTGAGGGAGAAGAGGAGTTAAAAATGACTATAACATTATTTTATATTGGCCAGCTAGAAGGAAGATAGTATGACTAACTGCAATTTAGAACAAAGGAGGAAGAACAGGTTTGCAGAAAAGATCATGAGTTTGGCTTTTGACATTTGGAGGTTGTGTGCTTGAATTATTCAAGTGAAAATAGCAGTAGACTGTTTTGAGATCTGGAGCTCAAAAGAGAGGGGTGGCTAGAGATAAAAATTTGAAGACATCAACACACAGGTAGGTGGTGGTTGAAATTTGGGGAATAGATCAGATAACATGGTGAGATTTTATAGAGGGGAAAGAGAAGAGGTTGGAACACTGAGAATAGAAAGTTTAGAAATAAGACATTATCTAAAATATTCTTCAATAAGGATGAAAGAAAAAAAGGTTTTCTCTTGGCTGTTCCTTCATTTTACATTGATGACCTTGTTCCATTGGTTCTCAGCCTGATTTTGAACATTTTATGTCATAAAAAACTTTTGTTATTGGATTTTGTGGCCCTTGAATGTTATTTCTGTAATACATTTTTGCCGTCTGTAATTTCTGAACTACCATTTCATGGGCCTTACTGATCTCATCTAAAATTATGTCTGCTTTATTTTATGTTTAGCCATGATATATTTTTCTTAGAGTAGGAGGTATTTTTAAATTTGAAGTTCAATTTTTCCAAGACTTCTAGTATACTTTATGTAGTTGCTAGACTACACAGAGAGTTATTTCAATATAATTCTCTGTACCATTATTTTCTCTTTTTTCTATTGAAGTATAATTGCTTTAATGGTGTGTTAGTTTCTGCTGCACAACAAAGCAAATCAGCTGTGTGTATACATATATTCCATCCCTCTTGAGCTTCCCTGCCATCCCCACCCCATACCATTATTTTCAAACAATGTTCACATTTTAAAAAATCTACAAACAATAAATCCTGGAGAGGGTATGGAGAAAAGGGAACCCTCTTGCACTGTTGGTGGGAATGCAAACTGATTTACAGCCATTATGAAGACATGATGGAGATTCCTTAAAAAGTAAGGAATAAAACCATTATATGACCCAGCAATCCCACTGCTAGGCATATACCCCGAGGGAACAAAAATTGAAAAAGACACATGTAACCCAGTGCTCAATACAGCACTATTTACAATAACTAGAACATGGAAGCAACCTAAATGTTCATTGACAGATGAATGGATAAAGAAACTGTGGTACATATATGCAATGGAATATTATTCAGCCATAAAAAAGAACATATTTGAGCGACTTCTAACAAAATGGATGAACCTAGAGTCTATTATACAAAGTGAAGTAAGTCAGAAAGAGAAAAATATCATATACTAGTGTAAGGCTGGACCCCCGGGGGCCATGATGGGCCGCCCCTCCTCTCCCTCCCACCAGCAGAGGATGTCCCTAATGGAAGGAGCCTCCCAGATCCCAGGGACCAATGATAGCACACTTCACCAGCTAAAGCCGCCCCACCCCAGCCACGTAGAAGGACCTGTCAGCCTGTGACGCCTCGGCCTGGTGACCTATCCGAACCCCCATCCATCTAGCCTTACCATCCCTCGCAACGAACGTATAAAAACCACCCCCAATACGGTCCAGGTGCAGACTTCCTCGACCTGCTGCGTTTGGGTCAAGGAACTCTGCCTGGGAGTGCTTCGCCATTAAAAAGCCTGTTAGACACTCTTTTGGTGTCCTGGTCTTTTACCTAACATTTGGCACCCAATGTGGGGCCCGAGGTGGGGGCCCATCCCATGGCAAGTGGGATTTGTGGCCCCCTCAGGTCTGGCCTGCGCTGGACCAGGTCACCCCATCATCCCTCTGGGACCATTCAACCGTCTGGCAGGATATGGGGTAAGTTCCATCGGTTGGGCTCTGGGGGGCGTTGCTCCTGTGGCCGCATCCGGACCCCTCCTCTGCAGGCCAGGCCTGCTAATTTCTCGGCGCCAGTCAACTCGGAGACGTCCGTCTTGGCTGAGTGGCCCTCTCCTTGCTGGGTTGACAGCCTGTTCCGGGACACCTGACCAGTCCACTCCCAGCCTCACTGACAGTTGGTCCAGGATCTTCATTTCATAGTCGCCATGGGGACATCTGCCTCCAGGGCCAACCAACCTTGGTCTACACCACTAAAATGTTTACTCACCAACCTCAGAACTCTACATATATCTGGAGAAATTTGTTCCAAATGCTTAACCTTCCTTTGTTCTGAGGCATGGCCCCAATATTCTTTAGACAATGGCTTACAATGGCTGCCAACCGGAACTTCTGCTTTTAATATCCTTTGTGACTTAGATAATTACTGCTGGAGGATGGGAAAATGGTCTGAGGTACCCTACATGCAGGCTTTCTGGCTGTTGTGCTTCCGTCCGCCCTATATACCCACTGTTCCCCTTCTGATATTCTTCTAACTATCGCCCTTGCCAACTTCTCCCATGTCTTCCCCTCCTCCACTGACCTCACAGCCTAGCCCTCTTGTGACTATGCCTCTCGCTGCTCCCTTGGCTCCATCTCAGTATCTACCCCTTCCTTCATGCCCACCCCTTTCTGGCTCACCAGTCAGCTCACACACAAGGTCGCAGACGGCTCCCAATCTGCCACCAGATCCCCTGCTTCCCCTCCACCAAGTGGCCAGCCCGGAGGGTCTCACCCATGTCCACTTACCATTTTCACTCCAAGACCTTGCCCATATCGAACAGCGGCTAGGCTCCTACTCAGCCAACCCCTCCAACTACATCAAAACTTTACCCAGCTGTCTCGGTCTTACGCCCTCACCTGGCAGGACGTATTTGTCATCCTGGGGTCCACTACTACCCCAGAGAAAAGAGAGGCCATTTGGGCCACAGCAAGAGTGGTAGCAGACCGGAGACATCTAGCCAACCCAGCAGACCCAGCCCGGCCACCCAGAGCAGCTGCTATTCCAGACGTAGACCCAGACTGAGACTATCAGGAGGGACAGAGAGGCAGAGCCAACGTTCAATACATGGAAAAATGCCTATTGGAGGAAATAGAAACCACCTCCCTCAAGGTGGTAAACTTACTTAGGCTAGATGAAATAACCCAGGGCCCTGATGAAAACCCAGCAGCCTTTCTTAGCAGGCTGACAGAGGCTCTCACCACCTATACCCGGATTGCCCCAGATTCTCCAGTGGGGGTTACTACGCTAGCCAACTGTTTTATATCCCAATCAGCTTCAGACATCAGAAAGGAAAAAAAAAAACTCTCCAAGGCTGAGGATGGGCCTCAGGCCCCACTCCGAGACCTGGTAAAAATGGCCTTTAAGGTTTATAACGCCCGAGAGGAAGCTGCCGATGCCAGCTGCAAGGCAAGGCTTAAACAAAAAGCCAAACTCCAGGCTATCCTCCTTGAGGGACACACCCAGGCACTGATAGCAGCTCTGCGGCTGGCCACAGGACAGAAGGTGGGTCCCCAGAAGCCACCATCAGGAGCCTGCTTCAGATGTGGTCCTGAGGGCCACTGGGCCCGCCAATGCCCAAACCCCTGGCTCCCAACAAAGCCCTGCCCTCGTTACAAACAGCCGGGACATTGGGTGAGTGATTGTCCCTGGGCGACTCAGGCCCCAGCCTTACCAGGCTGAGGTCTGGGCTCCCAAAAGGACACCCATCTCCCTGCACCCCACCTTGGAACTTCTCTCCTTTGATGAAGATTGATGGCGCCCAGACTCAGGGACCCCCATAACCCAAGCTGAGCCTAGGGTAATGCTTCAAGTGACAAATGAGTCTATCAATTTCTTGATGGATACGAGGGCTACTTACTTGGTCCTTCCCTCCTTTGGGGACACCTTGCATCCTTCCCAGGTCTCGGTGGTGGGTATAGATGGCACGTCTTCACGACCCTTGCAGACTGGGCCAGAGCCCTGTCAGCTTGACCACTCCTTGTTCACACACTCTTTTCTGATAATCCCTTCATGCCCCATTCCCCTGCTGGGGCGGGACATTTTAGCTAAGCTTGGGGCCACCATTCACCTACCTCTCTCATTTTCCCAATCTCTCACCTTGCCCTTACTCCTCCTTTACTCCCCTGAGGCTCCAGTTGTCGACTCTAACATCTGGGACACTGAAATCCCTCTGGTAACAACCCATCACACTCCCATCCTGATTAAGCTACATGATCCTTCCCACTTCCCAAACCACCCTCAATTCCCCATCTCTCAGACTCACCTATATGGTCTTAAACTAGTCCCCATGGCCTCACCCTGTAATACCCCCATTCTCCCGGTGCAAAAAGCTTCTGGTGGCTACCGACTGGTCCAGGACCTTCGACTGATAAACGAGGCCATAATCCCTGCCCATTTGATTATCCCCAGTCCTTATACCTTGCTTTCTGACATCCCTAGTCGTACGACTCATTTTACTGTCATAGACCTCAAAGAGGCCTTTTTCACTATTTCCTTACACCCAGACTGCCGTTCCTCTTTGCTTTTACATGGACCAACCCAGAAACCCAACAGTCCTCCAAGCTAACACGGACAGTCCTCCCCCAAGGGTTTCAAGCAGCCCCCATTTTGGGGGGGCCAGGTTCTGACCTGGGATCTGGCTACATGCCCTTTGGCCCCTCGTGTCCTCTTACAGTATGTGGATGACCTTCTGCTCTGCAGCCCCTCACAAGCTCTCTCTCAGACACATACCACTATTAACTGCCTTAGCTCTAAAGGATACTGACCATCTCAACAAAAGGCCCAACTCACCCAGACCTCCGTGACTTACCTAGGTCTAAAGATTACCCAAACAACCAAGGCTCTAACTACTGACAGACTCAGCCTTCTCCGAGACCTCTGCCCCTCTTCCACTGGAGAACAAATCTTGTCCTTTTGGGGGTTAACAGGATTCTTCCAGCACTGGGTCCCCAACTATGCTTCACTGGCTAAACCTCTCTACACAGCCGCAAAAGACACTCCTACTGGACTGCTCTCTTCAGAAATAGAGGTCCAAAAGGCTTTCTATAACCTCTGTTCAGCTTTGCTGTCCTCTTCCCCGCTCTTCCTGCGCAATCCCAACCTCCCCTATCACCTGTACACTGATGAAAAAGGGGGCATAGCCTTTCGAGCCCTCATACAGCCTGTAGGCCCTAAAATGCTGCCAGTGGCATTTATCTCCAATTAGACCCCACCGCCCGGGGATGGTTCCCCTGCCTATGTGCCCTGGCAGCAGCAGCTTCTCTGTATGCAGATGCAAAAAAAAAAAAAAGTGAATTCTAGATCAACCCCTAACTATATTCTCACCACACTGCCTGGCTGACCTCCTGGCTTCCAAATTCCTGTCATACCCTAGCGACTGTCAGTTCCAGCAATTCACCATTACTAAGACACCCCTGACTCCCGCCAGCGAGTGACATGCCCTGTCCAATGCTTGTCTGGCTTCATCTGCTGTGGCTGTTGCCAATCACAACTTTGGCTATACTCTTCGCCATTGGACTGGCTGTCACAGCCCCCCCAGGACTGGCCGCCCACACTCTGACTTTCACTGGCCCTTACTTACCTTATCATCTGTTCACTACTCCTGGGGTGCTATTCCTTTGGAACGGCCTGACCTGGCCATATGTCTCTAGCCTGCCTTGAGGACTTTATCTTGACCCTTCTACAAGACCTCTGGCTGGCTACCCTGATTATTGACTGTGATTCTTTCATCCAGGCAATTTCTGATCTGCACTTACAGGAGACTTTCCTCCTTTTCACAAAAGCTCAAATTGATTTTTTCTCCTTTATCACTCTCCTCCTAATATCACAGCTAAACATGCTCTTTTCACTATTCTTCCTGTCCATGATAACACGGGTGGGACAACCTATGCCTTGCCCTCGGGGCTACACCAAACGAGACCACACACACACAAAAAAAAGCAACTGAGTTCACAACCTACACTTATGTCCACCGAGACTGTTATGTCTCACCTGCCCAGCCATGCTCCCATGGGGGTAAATGGTATTGGGCGGCCATGAGCCTTGGAACTGCCAAATCAAACTCAGCCTCTAACTGCTATAAAGCTAGAGACAAAGACCCCTGTTTCACCATACAAACCCACTACAAAATGACAGATGGAAAGGGGGCCCAAGATCAGAGACAAAAACAAATCCAACATAAGCTCCAACAGGACTTAATAAAGTTGACAACTAAAGCCTCTAAACCACACCATGAGCACAATAAACTCCTACCCTGAATTGTACATACAGCAAGGTGAAAAATGCAAAGTCAACTCAACATTCCATCAGTATTAACTTTTATCGATATCAGGTTCCTTCCTGCAAGAGTCTTATTTTTTGTACATTATCTTCTGGCCCAGAGGCCTGTTGACATTTTATGACCCCTTTTTGATAAAGATTGGTCAGCCAGAACAATAGTTTTCCCTTGAAGTGTTGCTTCTTAAATTCCTAGCCTGCATCACCCTTAAAGTACAGAGTTACATTTTTATGGAGCAAAGATTCACTGGGTTACAGCAAAGAAAGAACTTATTAACTCAAAGTCTACTGTTGCTAGTGCTAAAGCTTCTGCTTGTTTTTTCTACATCCTGACTATATGCACTCCCAGGAACACAATGGATAAGGGATGTGAGAACTTGGCAGCAAGCATTGGCTCAACAATGCTGCAAGAGTCTGGATAAACCTGCCAAGTAAGCTAGAATGCTAACAGGGGCTTTGAAACACTCTTTCCATGCCCAGGAGATTTATCAACTAGAGCCCAAAGTTAACTCTTTCCAGAGAAAGGTGGTCAGGGACAGCCCCCTGTTAAAGTCAGAAGAGTTGGTGAAAGACATAAAATGGTAAGACAGACAGATTCTGGTTTTGGGGTGGATGCTCAAGCAGGTCTGTCAGGTGGGCAGTCCATCGAGTCCTGAGGCCTTGCTTATTAGGACTCTTCCTGCG